>CM035418.1:146347783-146610283 GCA_020310875.1 Ceratopteris richardii | reverse complement strand
CATAATTAAGGCTTCCAATTAGGCTTCTATATGTTGAAATATCTTCAAGAGGTTGTTCTTCACCTGCACATAACTTAGTGTTTGGATCCACAGGTTGTGTGAGTGGCTTACATCCACTCATACCATACTTATAAAGTACATCTAGCAAGTATTTCCTTTGAGCAAGGTAAATACCATTTTCCACATAAAAAAATTCAATCCCAAGAAAGTATTTAAGAACTCCAAGATTTGAAATCTTGAATTCATTTCCCAGCTTGGCCTTGATCCATGTGATACTTGCATCATGACTTCCTGTTATAATCAAGTCATCCACATATATGCATACGTAGACAACTAGGCCTCCCTTCTTCTTGAGGTATAAGGAAGGATCTCCATCACTTGGCTTGTATCCACACCTACACAAATACTCCACAACCCTTTGATTCCATGCCCTAGGACCTTACTTTAAACCATACAATGCTTTTCTAAGTTTACAAAAAAAAATCTAAATATTTAGGGTTCTCAAACCCTAATGATTGAGTCATGTAGACTGTCTCCTGCAAATCACCATTAAGAAAAGCATTCTTTACATCCAATTGATAGATTGGCCACCTCCTAGATGTGGAGACCCTAATGATTTCCCTAATTGTGGCCATCTTTGCAGCCGGGCTGAATGTTTCTCCATAGTCAATCCCATACGATTGAGCAAATCCTTTTGCCACAAGCCTTGCTTTGTACCTAGCAATCGAACCATTAGAATTTTTCTTCACTTTATAGACCCATTTGTTGCCAATTACCTTCATCCCTTCTTGTCTTGGAACTAGACTCCATGTGTTGTTGTCTTCAAGGGCTTCATACTCTTCTTCCATAGCATCTTGCCACTCCTTCGTGACTTTGGCCTCTTCATAGGTAGAAGCTTCATGATCTTTGATAACCTTAGTCATGAAAGCATAATGCCTAGAAATGTAACTATCATAGACAAGCCTTGAGATTGGATGTTTTAACCTTGGTCACCTCCTTTCTTCTCCTTTTGGTGGAATGAACCTTCTTTGCCTTGGTGCGTTGATCTTGGATTTTGATGTAGCTCCCCCTTCTAACATAGGTTCTTCAAAGTCTTCAACTTCATCTCCATCTACATCAAGCTCTAACAATATTTCCTTTCCTTTATTTAGTGATTGATGGGCTGAATCCATGCTTGAACTCCTTTGCATGGTTGGACCACTGATTTCCAAGCTATCTTGAAACCTAGCTTCATATCTCCTTTCCGCCTCTTCAATATCTTCATCCTGCAATGGAACTTCAGAATCATACAAAGGTTTAAGTTCATCAAACACTACATCTCTATATATGTTTAACTCCTTTTTATTAGGTTTATAGCACCTGTAACTTTTTGCACCATAGCATAACCAATAAACATACATCTTTCAACCCTTGCATCCATCTTACCTCTCAACTCTTGTGGCACAAGTGTGTAGCATACACACCCAAAGATTCTAATGTGTGAAAGGTCTGGTTTCCTTCCACTCCATGCCTCATCAGGTGTCATGTCATGTAACCTTGACGTGGGACAGCTATTCATCAAGAACACAGTAGTAGATACAACATCTGCCCAATATGTTAAAGGCCCATTCATTTCATTTAACATACTCCTAGCAATTTCAGCAATATAAGTATTCTTCCTCTTTGACCCCATTTTGTTGGGGAGTATACCTTCAAGTGATTTTCCTCTTTATACCTTGTTCCTGCAAGAAATCACAAAAAGCATGGGAGAAGTATTCTCCCCCTCCATCGGACCTTAGGGTTTTGATGTAGCAACCTGTCTCCTTTTCACCTTATGCCTTGAATCTTTTGAATATATCAAACACATTTGATTTTTTCTTTATACAATACAACCATAATTTTTTGAGTAGTCATCTATGAAGGTTACAAAAAAACTATTACTTGAAAGAGAGGGCTCTTGGTTGGCCCCAATACATCTGTGTGCACAAGGTCTAACACACCATATGCTACATATCCACTCTGCTTGAAGGGCTGCCTAGTAGACTTGCCTAGTTGACAACCTTCACACATCTCATGCAACATTTGTGATGAAAAATGTGGTAAACCTCTTACCAATTGCCTCTTCTCCATGTCTTTCAACCTTTGAATGTTGATGTGACCACATCTTTTATGCCACAAATCCCAATCTCCAATCTTTTTGTCTCCATAGGTGATGAACATTGCCTTGTTGCTTTGTCCGTTGCCAATGTCAAGAGTAAACATCGTTCTTTCCTTTGGCTATCAGCTCATAGCCATTCCTTGGGTCTTCAATAAAGCATCCTTTGTGGTTGAAATTGACTTGGTATCCCTTTTCAACCATCTGTCCAACAGAGATTAAGTTTTTTGTAATAGTAGGAACATGGAATACCTCAGATAGTCCTCTTACTTTGTGGTTGCCTTCAAGCTTCACATCTCCCATTTTTTGTATCTCATGCTCTGTGTTGTCTCCTGTCTCCACAAAGCCTCTTTACTTGGGTGCTTGAAGATTGTTGAAGTACTCCTCTTTACCAGACATGTAGATACTACAACCACTATCTATATACCGCACCTCATCATGTGGTTGACCTTCACTTTTATGCTTCATAGCTAACAAACGCTCATTTTCTGAATTTGTTGAGTTAGCATTATTACATTGCACTTTCTAATTGTTCCAACCTTGATTTTACCAACAATCTTTGGCATCGTGTCCTTTCTTCCCACAATTGAAGCATCCATTTGAGTTGGAGTAGCCTCCACCTCCATATCTTCCTCCTCTACCTCTTCCTCTTCCTCCTCCTCTTCCTCTTCCTCTTGATGATTGACCTTCATCTTGGCTTGATTGACTCCCTTGATAGCTTTGGCTGCCTTGTTGGTAGTTGCTTCTACCTCTTCCTCTTGACGCACCCCTATTTCCTTTTCCTCTTCCTCCTTTGCCTACATAGAAGAGTTGATCATGAGTGCCCTTTGACTTGTTGCGTCCATGGTTGAGCTCCTTAGTCACCATAAGAGAAGTAAGTTGCTCAAAATTTGGTAATGAATCCCTTACATACATAGAGCTTGTGAATGGCTTCCATTTATCATCTTCTCTAAGCCCATTACATGTGTGGGCAACTAGAGTAATTTGATTTGATGAGTTCCTAAGGTTGTTGAGTTCATTCTTGAGCTGAATTTTTCTAGCCTTTTTAGACGTAGAGTACAACCTTTCTAAACACTCCCAAACCTTCTTAGATGTATCTAGGTCTTGGATATGACCTATCATGGAGTTGCTTATGTGTTGAGAAAGAATGAAGATCACTCTCCTATCCCTCTCTTCCCTTTCTCTAATGGCTCTCCTTTGATTGTCAGTAGGTGTATGTGGATCCATCTATGGCTTCACCTTAGTACCACTAACCAACCCCCAAAGACCCTTTCCCATGAGGAAGTTAGAGATTCTAAAATTCCAAGGTTGGTAATTGCTCTTTCCAAGCTTCTCAATATGAGTATTATAGTCTCCCATTGTGTATGATACTATAAGTGAATCCTAATCCCTCCTTGGATTGTGATAGGTGTGAGAAAGAATGATATGTTACCTTCCCACAAGAGTCTCCACTTGTCGTGAACTTTCGATGATGATAGAAGCTCCCCCTTGCTTCCAATCCTTCTTCAAATCTTGCTGGACTTTGGTTCAATCCTTGGCTCTTACACAACTTCAAGGCCTCCTCTTAATGGCCTCAATGATCAATGATGAGCTTTGATACCACTGATGGAGTATATCCACTCCTAGTTGCAGCAGAAGAATGAAAGGCCCTTCCTAGGACCAAACAGTTCACTACCACAGTCCACCAAAAATTGAATTGCTCTCTAGACCTGAGGACTGAACTTATGAAATGTTGCAGAGTAAAAAAAGAATCTCCAAGCTTTCCAACAAGCCATAGATCACCCAATTTGGAGAATGTGACCTATGTCAACCTCCTTGTACAAGATAGACCAAAATCTGCCCAAACAAATAGCTATCACTTATGTGTACCTCTTCACACATATATGTTCGGGAACATGTAGAGATAGAACAGAGAGATTTCAATCTCAATATAAAAAAGAATAAGGAACACTCGATACTAAGATTACATTCAAAAGAAAGCTTACAACAAGATCTTTAAAAGGAGCTATCTTGCGCATGAAACGGACAACTACACAAAGAGATATAAGTGATACAAAATCGCAGCCAAAGTGAAAATTTCAGCAAGCACGGGGCTACCTTAGCTAGGGGGTAGCTTAGACCTGGAGTATACACTCCCAATGAGAGCCTAAAGGTGCACAAACGAAGTTTGATGAGGCAACGACCTTCTTCCAAGCTATTGCTTATATAGTGCTTTAAAATTTGGTTTGGAATTTGAATTCAAATCATGCCTCCAAAATTCCCCACTTTTCTCAATCAAGGTAGATGGAATCTTGAGCTAAAGAAGTCTTGGAAAAGTGGTTGTAGAGTTTACCAAAAAGTGAAAGGATGTGGCACTTGAGTTAAGCCTTTGTTCACACACATTTGAGACTTGTACATTTCTAACAATACATACATACATACACACACACACACACACACACACACACATATATATATATATATATATATATATATATATATATATACATATATATATATATATATATATATATATATATATATATATATATATATATATATATATATATATATATATATATATATATATATATATATATATACATACATACATACATTTTATAAATGTCATATCAAATTGTCTCATTTTACAATATGCTTTGTTGCAGGATTTTAGGTGTAAATGTTTTGATCCCTTTGCGTATATGTATGGTAGTGATTTGCCACAATTTTGTATTACACTCCTATGTGGCAATGATGTACCATAATTTTGTATTCGATTCCTATATGGAACTGCTTTGTCACATTGCCACAATTTTCTATTACACTCCTATGTGGCAATGATGTACCATAATTTTGTATTCGATTCCTATATCGAAGTGCTTTGTCACACTCTTGTACATCCTTCATTTATGGAATATACAACTTTTTGTACATGATTCATGGTTCATTTTTGCTCATATAAAATCATGTTAAGGTTGCCATTAGAGTACCTAACACATGTACTCGGTTTAGAGTTGGGCAGAGTGTATTGTCTTTTGCTAAACAACATCATGCTATAGCAAAACACAACACACTCTACCCAAAAAAATTTGTGAAGATATGGTTGTCGGTATGGGCGTCGGTACACCCAACAGTTGTCGGTATGCGTGTTGGTATGCCGAGTATGGCGTCGGTATGGACGTCGGTATTGGTGCCAATACCGACGATTATACTGACGCTATGTTTTCGAAGCATATACCAACCGTCACACCGATGTCGCGGGAAAATTATGCCCGTTCATTTTCCTCGATAACAGCCTCGGTATATGCTCGATATGTTGTAGTGACTTATCCTAAAGTCTAAAACATCTCTTGATAAGGTACCTTATCTCTTCAATTCTTTTACAAGGATTTTGAAGTTTCAGGCATTAACTCTAACTAGATTTTCTAGATTTTGATTCCTTCACATGATCGTTTCACAATCATGTGCTTTGCCTTGGAAACGTGAAAACCTCTTGACAGAATATCAATTCTTCTTTGCTAGGGTTTTCAAATGAAAACCAATCAAAATTCCAAGTACTTGAATTTTCTCAAATTCAAGTTCAATTGGTTTATCCTTGACCAATTTTGTAGTGACAAAAGCTTTTGACTTCTTGTCTTTGGATTCCTTTCTTACTGATGCTTTAGGTACCTACCCCGGGGACTTCATATAGGAATCTCTCTACTGCCTAAGTCTTAAGCATCCGTTCATGCTTTCTGGATTTGTACCAAAATCCCTTTAAGGATAGGCAAACATTATGTTTTACCTTCCACAAACTTAATTTAGTGGAATGGGAGACCATATCCTAAAGGTGATATTTAATCTCTAGTTTGATACTCAAGAAATGAATACGATTGAGTCAGTAAGGTTTCTGGATATTGTTTGAAAGAATCCAGTATTGCAAAAGATTCCATGATGAGTCATTTGCTCAAGTTATTTGATTCCGTAGAAGGAATCTCAAGTCTTTGAAGAATAATGTTCTCCCAAGTAGTGAGAAGGAAAATCTTCAAACTCTTTAGTCAGCAAGTAGTTCCCAGTAATTCCCAAACCACAAGTATTAGTTACTTAAGTCCAAATAGGGATATAACCTAAAAGGTATATCAAAGATTCTTAGCTTTGGAATCTGAGAGGCATCAGTGTATGCTTATACTGAAGTTCAGGAAAAGATCTCTAAAAATCCCGCGGGTAAGCAAAGAAGTTTTTGATAGTTCAAGAGATCTTAAAGATAAAGACAAAGTCTTTATTATTATCGCAAGATCAACTAGACTTGATCAAGCTTGGCCATGATTGTCCAAGAACGTGTGATTGGAACTACTTTGTAGATGTCCCAAGTATTGGCAATAAAATTCCTTTTGGGAATTATTCACTTAGGTTCCATTTATCCAATGGAAAATTATGAAAAGAGTAAGTTGTTCCAAGTCTGAACGGAGTGAAGCAATTCCAAGAATGTAGTCTGCAACCGTAAAGATGGTACTTAAGTCTGTAGAAGGTAAAACATAAGTGTTTGCCTATCCTTAAAGGGATTTTGGTACAAATCCAAAGAGCATGAGTGGATGCTTAGACCTAAGCAGTAGAGAGATTCCAATAAAAGTCCCGGCCGGGGTAGGTACCTAAAGCTTCAGTAAGAAAGGAATCTAAAGATAAGAAGTCAAAAACTCTTGTCACTACAAATTGTTCAAGGATAAACCAATTGAACTTGAATTTGTGAAAATTCAAGTACTTGGAATTTTGTTTGGTTTTCATTTGAAAACCCTAGCAAGAAGGATGGATGCTCCATCAAAAGTTTTTTAAGTTCCTCAATGAAAGCACAAGATCGTGACAGGATCATGTGAAGGGATCAAAAGCTTAGAAAATCTAGTTAGAGGTAATGCCTGAAACTTCAAAATTCTTGTAAAGAAATGAAGAAGAAGGTACTCTATCAATAGATGTTTAGACTTTAGGATAAAATTCACTCACTCGTCAATGTAAGTATAAAATAGGGTGGTATGGGACACTAGATTTTATACTCAGATTTATGTAGGAAAGATGGTATGGGACATCGGACCATGAGATGATGAATATCTTTTAGTTCTAAATTGGATCTTGAAGTTAGAAATATTGTGAAGTTTTCCCAAGTATTGGCAATAAAAATAATAAGTTGTTCCAAGTTTGAACAGAGTAGATATTCCAAGTATTTAGTCTACAACGGTGTCGATGGTAATTAAGTTTGTGGAAGGTAAAACATAATGTTTGCCTATCCTTAAAGGGACTCTAGTACAAATCCAAAAAGCATGAACAGATGGTTAATACTTAGATAGTAGAGAGATTCCTATATAAAGTCCCGGGGGTAGGTACCTAAAGCATCAGTACGAAAGGAATTCAAAGACAAGAAGTCCAAAGCTCTTGTTAGTACAAAATTGGTCAAGGATAAACCAATTGAACTTGAATTTGAGAAAATTCAAGTACTTGGAATTTTGATTGGTTTTCATTTGAAAACCCTAGCAAAGAAAAATTGATATTTTGTCAAGAGGTTTCCAAGTTTCCAAGGCAAAGCATGTGATTGTGAGACGATCATGTGAAGGAATCCAAATCTAGAAAACCTAGTTAGAGGTAATGCCTGAAACTTCATAGCAACAAAGCAAATGATGTGTTGACAGGCACAAGTTTTGAACCTTTCATCTCTGCGTAGAATATCTTTATTCTATCCAAGAATCTTATTCTTAGCGTGATGAATGCCTTGGCCTTTGTACATCATATATTATCGACAGACGCTCTTAGCTCCTAACTCAGAACCATAGCACAATAGAAGCAAAATTTCAGTATGGCTAAGCATATGGGGATCGAACCCACATGCTTGGTCAAAACAAATCCATCGTCTGTCCTAGTCCACAAGCCCATGCAGATTCTTGTAATAAAGTTCTTCTATTTTATTTACTTTTTGTAATTTCCAACTGAACTCGAATTAGAACTGGTTTTGTATCATCTTCTACATCATACACCTATTGAGGAGTTGTGTGGGAGGACATGCACTTGTGGTGGATGTTGCATGTAGCAATTGATGGCTTCAAGAGAAATTTGACTCTTGAGCTCATTGATCATTCTCAAGCACCATCCAAAGATAAAGAGAAGCAATCTTGAATCACGAAGGATAGTATTTCGGTTTTCATTTCTCGTCGAGCAACAAAGCAAGGCTTCATTTCTTCAAGAAGCAGCCAAGAGAAAGCAATGATCTTCCAAGGATGGTGAATAGCTCTTGGCAAGGATCAAAGGATGGACAAAGCTATGATCAAAGCTACATATTTTCTAGTTTGTCCTTGGCCTTAATGCTTGATTTATCTTGTTTTCATTAGTCTACTCTTAATCCTAGATGCACATTGAAATAGCCAAGATTTCAATCGATTAAGTCTACATTAGGATAATGAAACAATCCACTTCTCATTCCAAGCATTAGTTTGAATTAAGGAAAGACTTGGTTTAAAAAAGGATCCTTGGGCATCACATAATGTATTTTGGTAGTTTAATTCTAGATTTCCTTTCCATTGAGTAAGCTTTTTATTGCACCTCAAGGATATGTTTTTATATCATAGTGAATTAGGAAAAGGAAAGGATATACATACATCAAGATTGCATGATACACATTCTTAGTACAAGGAAAAATCATCCATCAAGCTCATGCATGATTGTTGCATTATTTTTTGGTCATGCAAAGAACATGCATGTGAGCATATGGATTTGCTGGTAGGCACATGCATTTGCATGATAGAACGGGATGTTGTTTGCAAGTGTGAACTTTTTATTTAGGAATAGAAAGTTCCTAGAAATGGATCTCCAATCCATGAATTTTTCCTAAACAAACTATACAGTTCAAAGTTGTGTTCATAGTAGCATTACTATTGGATCAATCATCAATAGATGCTTGGACTTTAAACATAATTTTGATTGGTGAAATATGTTTAAAGGACTCTAGTAACATCTAAAGATTGACCAATAATAATGAATCTTGTACCAAACTCAAGAATAGGAGTCAATATCACATAAATGAAAGTTCAACTTAAACTTTCATAATAACATGGGAAACCATATCCAAAAGGTGATATTTAGTCTCTAGTTTGATACTCAAGAAATGAATACAATTGAGTCAGTAAAGTTTCTGGATATTGTTGAAAGAATCTAGCATTGCAAAAGATTCCATGATGAATCATTTGCTCCAGTTATTTGATTCCCTAGAAGGAATCTCGTCTTTGAAGAATAATGCTCTCCCAAGTAGTGAAAAGGAAATTCTTTAACTCTTTTAGTCAGTAAGTAGTGCCCTAGTAATCCCTAAATGCAAGAAGTGGTACTTACCATCCAAATGGTTGATATCACTTGGATGTGTATCAAAGATTCTTAGCTTTAGAATTTGAAAAGAATTAGAACATGCTTGGACTTAAGTTAGGGAAAGATCTCTAAAACTCCTACAGGTAAGCCAAAAAGCTTAGGAAAGCTCAAGAGATCTTAATGATAAAGATAAAGCCTTTATTATTATGGAATGATCAACAAGATTTGATCAATCTTGGCCATGGTTGTCCAAGATAATTGCGGTTGGAACTATTGTGAAGTTTGCCCAAGTATTGGTAATCAAAATAATAAGCTGTTCCAAGTTTGAACATAGTAGATATTCCAAGTATGTAGTGTGCAACCATGTCGATGGTAATTAAGTATGTGGAAGGTACAACATAATGCTTGCCTATCCTTAAAGAGATTTTGGTAAAAATCCAGATAGCATGAACGGATGCTTAAGAGTTAGGCAGTAGAGAGATTCCTATATAAAGTCTCCAGGGTAGGTACCTAAAGCATCAGTAAGAAAGGAATCCAAAGACAAGAAGTCAAAAGCTCTTGTCACTTCAAAATTGGTCAAGGATAAACCAATTGTACTTGAATTTGAGAAAATTCAAGTACTTGGAATTTTGACTGGTTTTCATTTGAAAACCCTAGCAAAGAAGAATTGATATTCTGTCAAGAGGTTTTCAAGTTTCCAAGGCAAAGCACGTGATTGTGAGACGATCATGTGAAGGAATCAAAATCTAGAAACTCTAGTTAGAGGTAATTCCTGAAACTTGAGAAATCGTAAAAGAATTGAAGAGATAAGGTACTCTATCAAGAGATGTTTTAGACTTTAGGATAAGTATCACCCACACATTAATGTGAATATAAAATAGCGTGGTATAGGACACCAGATTTTATACTCAGATTGATGTAGGAAAGATGGTATGGGACATCAGACTGTGGATGATAATTATCTTTTAGTCCTAGTTTGGGTCTTGAAGTTAAGTTTGATCCTCAAGAATATTAAGACTTCAAAGAAGGAGTTTAATTCAAGGAGGATAAAAGTAGTATTTGAAGATAACTTCAAGATAAAGGAAATTGAAGATATGAAGTAAGCAACTTCCAAGATCTTCTTAGAGCACTTCAAGCTTAAGTATTATCGATAAAAAATATTTGATAAATTTCTAAAAAAATTAGGACTTTGATTTTTAGTTGATCTTTTCAACCAAGGATTTGATTGACTAAGTCAAGTATCAAGTTTCTAGTGTAACTTGGTAAATTCACTCTTTTGACTCAAAGAAATGCACAAGAATTGCATTTCTAGTAAGGAGTCAGAAAGACTGAATGTGACCTGAACTTGGTCTCAAGTTAAGCATTATTTAAATACAAAACTCATCAACAAAACCTTAGTGGGTGGACACACTGATGTTCTTGAAACCACAAAGAAGCTTTTTTTGAACTTTCGAAATCTTCTAAATAGAAGAGTGCTTCCAAGGTTTCCATGTTTTCATGGCCCTATGCATCATTACCAAAGATGCAAAACATGAACGAAACACAAATAAATTTCAAAGCTCAATTTGTATCTAAGTTCATCGATTTGGTTATTGAGTTCCATGGAATCCAAGAGTGCTCATGGAGCTTGAAAATATAGCTGAAGTTATCATCCAATCTTGGGATGCTTGAGAAGTTACATAAATTATGTAACTAATCAACTAAAGCTTATCCGCATGACTTTCTAAATATCAATTATACTTAGAGTAATCATTATAAGCTTATCTTCATGACTCCATAAGTACATCCGGGACTTAGAGTCATCATACATCACAAATATTTGCAAGTAATTAAACTTTCTTGGTCATCAAGAAAATTTAATACTTAACTTTCTCCTAGTGCCTACTTATACCTAGTAAGACATCATACATACTTAATTATCATTAAGTATTTATTTCTGATCACGGAATATCAACTTGGGAAGGAATTGAATAAGCACTTGAGCTACAAACTAGAACTAACAGGTGTTTGCAACTAACTAGTCCTCTGTCTTCCCTAATGTCAAGCCATGAGATTTATAAAGTAAGTGAAATACTAAGAGAGTACATTTTCATATCTACTTGCAAACAACATCCTCTTCTATCATGCAAATGCATGTACCTACATGCAAGTCCATATGCTCACATGCATACCCATGCATGTTCTTTGCATGTCCGAAAAATAATGCAACAATCATACATGAGCTTGATGCATGTTGTTTCCTTGTTCTAAGAATGTATACCGTGCAATCTTGATGCATGTATTTCCTTTCCTTTGTCCAAATGCACTATGATATAAAAGCATATCCTTGTGGTGCAATAAAAAGCTTACTCATGGAAAGGAAATCTGGAATTAAACTACCAAAATACATTCTTTGATGCAAAAGGATCCATTTTTAAACCAAGTCTTTCCTTAATGCAAGCTAATGCTTGGAATGAGAAGTGGATTTTTTTTTCATTATCCTAATCTAGAATTAATCGATTGAAATCTTGGCTATTTCAATGTGCATCTAGGATTAAGTGTAGAATAATGAAAACAAGATAAATCAAGCATTACGGCCAAGTAGAAATTGGAAAATACTTAGCTTTGATCAAAGCTTCGTCCATCCTCTGATCCTTGCAAGGAGCTATAGCTATCCTTGACTTTAATCACCATGGACATGCAGTCGGATTTGGTTGGGGATGATAGCAAGCTCCTGAGAATAAACAAAAAGGATCTCAGCTCAGGATTTGCAGAGACAAAACCATAACTAATAGCAGTATGAAGAGAACTGGACATCAACAAACGCCTTTATTGTAATGATGAAGTCATTGCAGACCAATCCTCGAGGTTCACGGATCCATTCCTTCAGCTGTGATCTTTAATCCAAAACTGAAATCCATGGAAATGCTTTCCCACTTTCCTTTGGGAATTTCCCAAGGATGGAGCAATCCTCCAACTTTAAGTCATTCAAACTTATTGACTTGACATTTATGGCACTTGGATACATAGTTTTGCACATCTCGATGTAAACTAGGCCAATAAAAATGTCGTTTCAGCATATTTTGGTTTTCATTTCTCGTCGAGCAACAAAGGAAGGATTCATTTCTTCAAGAAGCAGCCAAGAGAAAGCAATGATCTTCTAAGGATGGTGAATAGCTCCTGGCAAGGATCAAAGGATGGACGAAGCTATGATCAAAGCTAAGCATTTTCCATTTTCTACTTGGCATTAATGCTTGATTTATCTTGTTTTCATTAGTCTGGACTTTATCCTAGATGCATAGTGAAATAGCCAAAATTTCAATCGATTAAGTCTAGATTAGGATAATGAAACAATCCACTTCTCATTCCAAGCATTAGTTTGCATTAAGGAAAGACTTGGTTTAAAAAAGGATCCTTGTGCATCAAAGAATGTATTTTGGTAGTTTAATTCCAGATTTCCTTTCCATTGAGTAAGCTTTTTATTGCACCTCAAGGATATGTTTTTATATCATAGTGCATTAGGAAAAGGAAAGGATATACATACATCAAGATTGCATGATATACATTCTTAGTTTTAGGAAAAATTATGCATCAAGCTCATGCATGATTGTTGCATTATTTTCTGGGCATGCAAAGAAGATACATGCATACGCATGTGAGCATATGGATTTGCTTGTAGGCACATGCATTTGCATGATAGAACGGGATGTTGTTTGCAAGTAGATATGAAAATGTACTCTCTTAGTAGTTAGCTTACTTTATAAAGCTCAGGGCTTGACATAAGGGAAGGCAGAGGACTAGTTAGTTGCAAACACATACTAGTTCTAGTTTGCAGCTCAATTAATTAGTCGATTCCTTCCCAAGTTGATACTCCGTTATCAAAAATAAATACTTAATGACAAAGTAAGTTTGATGTCTTAATAGGTATAAGTAAGCACTAGGAGAAAGTTAAGTATTAAATTTTCTTGATGGCCAAGAAAATTTAATTACTTGCAAACCTTTTGTGATGTATGATGACTCTAAGTCCCGGATGTACTTAGGGAATCATGAAGATAAGATTATAATGATTACTCTAAGTATAGATGATATTTAGAAAGTCATGCGGATAAGCTTTAGCTGATTAGTTACGTAATTATGTAACTTCTCAAGAATCCCAAGATTGGATGATAACTTCAGCTATGTTTCCAAGTTCCATGAGCACTCTTCAATTCAATGGAACTCAATAACGAAATCGATGAACTGAAATACAAATTGAACTCTGAAGTTCAATAGATTTGTGTTTCGTTCATGTTTTGCATCTCTGGTAATGATGCATAGGGCCATAAAAACATGGAAACTTTGGAAGCACTATTCTATTTAGAAGATTTCAAAAGTTCTAAGAAGTTTCTTTGAGGTTTCAAGATTCGTATCTCACGATGAAACCTCAAAAAGTAACTTTTAGGAATTGAGATATTTCCTAAAAGAGAAACACTAAAAGGAAATAGCCAAGCCTTCTATTCCATGTGAGATCATTCTCCAACCATGTTCGAGATGAATTTATTTTGGGAAGACAGACATTCCAAGTAGAAGATATTAATTCTTCCCAAAATACACATAAATTCATACTATATGATAGGACCAAGGAATGATGATGTTCGAATATAAAGGTGCCAAGAAAAACTATGAAGCTTTTATAATTTTTCATTTGATTTCATCCCAAGGAGTGATGGAAATCAAAGGTTGAACCTCAACATCAATTGATCTTTGATGACAATAAAAGGATGTTAGGTTCTATAGTTGCATCTCTGGTAAATGATGCAACTAGCTAAGCAATCTTTAGGAAATAAGATAAGTTCCTAAGGACTTGAAGCAAGTGTGAACTTTTTATTTAGGAATAGAAAGTTCCAAGAAATGGATCTCCAATCCATGAACTTTTCCTAACCAAACCATAAAGTTCAAAGTTGTGTTCATAGTAGCATTACTATTGGATCAATCATCAATAGATGCTTGGACTTTAAACATAATTTTGATTGGTGAAATATGTTTAAAGGACTCTAGTAACATCTAAAGATTGACTAATAATAATGAATATTGTACCAAAGTCAAGAATAGGAGTCAATATCACATAAATCAAAGTTCAACTTAAACTTTCATAATAGCATGGGAAACCATATCCAAAAGGTGATATTAAGTCTCTAGTTTGATACTCAAGAAAAGAATACAATGAGTCAGTAAAGTTTCTAGATATTGTTGAAAGAATCGAGCATTGCAAGAGATTCCATGATGAATCATTTGCTCCAGTTATTTGATTCCCTAGAAGGAATCTCAAGTCTTCGAAGAATAATGTTCTCCCAAGTAGTGAGAAGGAAATTATTTAACTCTTTTAGTCAGTAAGTAGTTCCCTAGTAATCCCTAACTGCAAGACATGGTACTTAAAGTCCAAGTGGTTGATATCACTTGGATGTGTATCAAAGATTCTTATCTTTAGAATTTTAAAAGCATTAGAACATGCTTGGACTTAAGTTAGGGAAAGATTTCTAAAAATCCTACAGCTAAGCCAAAAAGCTTAGAAAAGCTCAAGAGATCTTAATGATAAAGACAAAGTCTTTATTATTATCGCATGATCATCAAGACTTGATCAATCTTGGCCATGATTGTCCAAGATAATTGCGATTGGAACTATTGTGAATTTTGCCTAAGTATTGGCAATCAAAATAATAAGCTGTTCAAAGTTTGAACAGAGTAGATATTCCAAGTATGTAGTCTGCAACCCTGTCGATGGTAATTATGTTTGTGGAAGGTAAAAGATAATGTTTGCCTATCCTTAAAGGGATTTTGGTACAAATCTAGAAAGCATGAATGGATGCTTAAGACTTAGGCAGTAGAGAGATTCCTATATAAAGTCCCCGGCTAGGTACCTAAAGCATCAGTAAGAAAGGAATCTAAAGAAAAGAAGTCAAAAGCTCTTGTCACTACAAAATTGGTCAAGGATAAACCAATTGAACTTGAATTTGAGAAAATTCAAGTACTTGGAATTTTGATTGGTTTTCATTTGAAAACCCTAGCAAAGAAGAATTGATATTCTGTCAAGAGGTTTTCAAGTTTCCAAGGCAAAGCACGTGATTGTGGGACGATCATGTGAAGGAATCAAAATCTAGAAAATCTAGTTAGAGGTAATGCCTGAAACATCAAAATTCTTGTAAAAGAATTGAAGAGATAAGGTACTTTATCAAGAGATGTTTTAGAATTTAGGATAAGAATCACCCACACATTAATGTGAATATAAAATAGGGTGGTATGTGACACCATAGTTTATACTCAGATTGATGTAGGAAAGATGGTATGGGACATCAGACCATGGATGATAATTATGTTTTACTCCTAGTTTGGGTCTTGAAGTTAAGCTTGATCCTCAAGAGAATTAAGACTTCAAAGAAGGAGTTTAATTCAAGGAGGATAAAAGTAGTATTTCAAGATAACTTCAAGATAACTTCAAGATAAAGGAAACTGAAGATATGAAGTAAGTAACTTCCAAGATCTTCTTAGAACACTTCAAGCTTAAGTGTTATCGATAAAAAATATTTGATAAATTTCTGAAAAAAGTAGGACTTTGATTTTCAATTGATCTTTTCAACCAAGGATTTGATTGACTAAGTCAAGTATCAAGTTTCTAGTGTAACTTGGTAAATTCACTCTTTTGACTCAAAGAAATGCACAAGAATTGCATTCCTAGTAAGGGGACAGAAGACTTAATGTGACCTGAACTTGGTCTTAAGTGAAGCATCATTTAAATACAAAACTCATCAACAGAACCTCAGTGGGTCGACACACTGATGTTGGTAACCACACTAGTATCTTGTGGTTGGATAATGTTTTCGAGTTGCTCCGAATCGTTTTAAGAATCCAACTTATTTCTCTTAAAAAGATAAAGAAAATGCTTCAATACCCTGTTAAAACAGATCTTTGAGAAGTTAAAGTCCTGATTCATCTAGACTTTGACTCGTAGAAAGTTTACGTATCTTCGAAGTATGAATTGGTTGTATAGAGTTTTAGTTATTTCTTTCTGCTTTCCAAATCTTTTGGAATTGGCTCAAATATGGTATCTGATTCCTTTTGCAAAAGACTAGGGTTAGCTGGTTAGAACTTATTAACTAAATGGAACATCCTAATTAGATGTTATGTACAAGAACCTTTTCATATGTTCAAAATATAATAAATCTAAGTGGACTTATTTATTTGAGTTCGCTTCAAGTTATAGCACAACTAATTTCGTAGAGTTCAGTATTCTCTAGAATAGAGAAGTTAGGAATTGCTTAGCAGATTGAGAATTCCAAAGAACTTTTAGCTCAAAATCTTTGAGAAAGTATCCTAAGTTAGACAATTTTCATCTGAATTTAAAGTGGTCAAGTTATAGTATGGTTGACTCAAAGAAAATGGTAAACTTTCTCCTACAATTTACATAGGATTTCTAAACTCATTAGGACAAAGTAGTCCCTTAGTCGGGTGAAAAAATCAAGTAACTGTTGGAAAGAAGTTAACCATTGTACAAACATCTAAGTTAGATGGGACAACCAGACTTCAAGTTCTCCAAAATAAATTCAAGTGAATCAAGAGTTCTCAACGTCTTGCAAGGGATAAGAATCCCACCTTCATTACTAAATACATACACTAGTTATGCCTAGAAATCGACTAGTAATTTGAATCCACCTAGTTCACATATTTGTGCCTAGATCGCACATCCAGAAACTGTGAATTGGCCAGGGATGTGTTTAGATCCACCCTTATTATTGTTCACTAGTTTGTACTTTGTCCAGTTCATCAAAGTGCAAAATGAGATAGTGCTTTGAATCATTTGGGCAGGGATGCCACCACAAAGATGAGACATGTTCTTCTAGTTTTAAGAACATGAGGCTCGGGGGTTGCCTACAGTATGTATATAGCACTATTTTTGAGGATGAAAATATTTTCCAAGGGGGGAAGAATGTAATAAAGTAATTCTATGATCCAAGGGTCTAGTGGGTTTAGACGGATCTAAAATCGGACACCGTTTGGTCATCCATGTGTATGACCAAAGATCTTGAGTTTAGACTTACTAGGAGGTCGTGTGCTCTTGTGAACAAGTGATCCACTTAGCTTAGTGGTTGTCTCAAGGATGTGAATGAGGAGGTCTTGGCTTCAATCCCCATGGGGGACATGGGGAGAGTATTTTGCCCAAAGAGACCTAGAGCCTTCTAGAAGCATCCACTTGAGTTAACTCGAGTTGACTGGGACACTTGGCACACATGCACTTACATGGCTGACACTTGGATGGTTAGTATCCACCTGCCTAAGAAGGCAGTACCCTAGAGAGAGCTATATATAGAGGCATTTGGTTGGGAGGAGAGTCATCTCTCTTGCATGTCCTGGTCATTATAGTCATTCTGTTGCATATCTTTACTTTTGAATTAGGAGAAACTACAAATATATATCTCTTGACTTTTGGGTCCTAAGAGAATCAAAGATTTGTAGGAAGCTTTATATATCCTTCTCATACAAGGGCAAATATCTCATATAGTGTAGCAGTGCTAAGCTAGTTCATGCACTTTCGAAAAAGACCATAGATGGATGTTGCTAAGAGAGTATGTAAGTACCTCAAAGGTACAACCAATGAAGGTATAATCTATCCTCATTAGATTTGGATCTCAAGATATATCTAGATGTGAATTGGGTAGGATCTAAGGATGATAGAAGAAGTTCCCTTGGTTACTTGGTATTTGTAGGTTCAGATCTTGTGTCATGGAGTTCCAAGAAGCAACCAATATTTGCTTTATCCTCGGCTAAAGGAGAGCATAGAGGTTTGACCATCGCAACTCAAGAGGCAATATTGTTAAGAGAATTCTACTTAGATTTGGGACTTGTGAGTTCCAAACCTCACATATTTTGAGAAAATGTATGTTCTATGCACCTAGGAGCAAACCTTTTCTTACATGCAAGAACCAAACACATAGAGGTTCATTACCAATTCATTAGAGAAAAGATCATGGCAAAAGAGATTGACATAACGTTTCTTAAACCTAAAAATCAAGTAGAAGATATGATGACAAAGGAACTTGATGGAATCAAACTTCGCAGATTCAATGTAATCCCAGGTATTCACTCTATCAAAGATTGAAGACTCATGCATAATTTGGCTTGAGGGGGAGCTGTTGGATCATCAGGCTTGCATTATGCTTGAGGTCCATTAGCTTTACATCAAAGAACCATCATTTAGAATGTGTTAAAGATATCCATTGAAGAGTCTTCATCAATGTTTCTTTTTTTGGTATTTCATCTTTTATGGATCACTTATTTATGTGAAAACCTAGAGATTTACTCTTGTAAAGGGATAGATGGAAAGGTCATATTGCTTATATTGCGCAGATTTGAGGAAGTTGAACTTGATGTGCAATCAATCAAACAATTCACCTACAATCCTTTTCCTATTTTATAGGAAGAAGATTCCTTCAATCACAACAAACTCTAGCCACGAGTTGATTTGACTTCAAACTTCTTGTAAAGAGAGTCCTTGACTTAAAGTCTAAATAAAGACTCTCAGTCACTTGTACATTATGTGAAATTAATATAGATATACATTGGGTGATCGTTTTGTTCATTTTTCAATTTTTGTATCATCTTTTCCAACTCCTGTATACTTGGAGATGCTGAAGTCGTTTCTCTCTCTATAGAGCTCCAAATCGGAGGTTGGAGGAATGTGATTCATTAGAAAGCTAGTAGTGTTTATTTGAAGTGTACACATTTTTGTGACATTTGGTTTAGTGGATTGTGAGAAATCTACATTTTAAGGTCTCGGGTTCTATCTCTACAACAATGCTAAAAAATTGAGGTACCACCAATCAATGTTAATCTCTTTTCAAAGAAATTAGTTGATGTTAATTACTTCTCTTGTGTATTTTAGCTACACAACCCTATTCATAACATTACTTCAAAAGTAATATTTCTAATTATAATTATATTGGGTGCCCTGAGCATTTGAAATTGAGTTGAATGTTTCATCCTAAGATAGCAAGTTTTTAAGCTAATGAAAGTACAAGAAATGTGAATGAGCTGAGAAAACACACATATCAAGTGCATAAGGACTACTAGCTACCCAAGCCTCACATAGTCACATAACTATCACAACCATACATCTAGATGCCCAAGCAACTAGTAGCAAGATCTAACTCTCCTCATCATCAAAGGAGGAAAGGAGCCTCACATAAAGGGCCACTTAAAAAGATAAAGTCTTCATGTAAAGAACCACATCTGATAGTCAAACACATTTGGATACTGAAGACTATCACTATTGCAAAGAATGAATACAAATCAAGTATGCATTCCAAAAACTTTACTCCATGCTAACGTTTTACACAATGCCCCAAGAAAGTCTATTGTAGACATCACAAAATGGGGATGGAACGTTTTACACAATGCCCCAAGAAAGTCTATTGTAGACATCACAAAATGGGGATGGGGAATACAGGATATAAATCTACAAGAAAACCTTTGTTGTAGTGCCCGGCCATGGTGAGTTTGGGCCTTAACTTAAATAACAAAAGGAATATTCACAACACTCAAAGTTAGCTAACCACGAAAAAATGAACCTAGGATCAAATAGAAGTGGATTTTGAAGTAGTCACTACCACGAGAGAAGATTGCAACAAATATTAGGTGGTTCTTGAGGAGATGTTCCACTCATTCTCCATACTCCTTAGTCATCCTCTCAATGGTAGCATAGACCTTGGTTCCACTCTCCATCAAAGAGCATGCACAATAGTTGAAAGCATTGCTTTTAAGATTATCATGATAAATGTGCACTTCACACTCTTGAAATGTATGGATATGTGTAGAGAAAACAAAAAACGTTTTAAATATGTAAATGTTTGTAAATATTATATAAATACACACACACACACACACACACACACACATATATATATATATATATATATATATATATATATATATATATATATATATATATATATATATATATATATATATATATATATATATATATATATATATATGTGTGTGTGTGTGTGTGTGTGTGTGTGTGTGTGTGTGTATCAGAGATGATCTATGATAAGTCCTCTTCTTGCAGTAACCATGAGCCTCAATGCACAACCTTGTCTCTTCGACCATTCTGGTCACTTGCACTTAAAGTGAGTGTCCAAAAATAGGGCTACATTACATGCCCTAGCATGATGCACAATTATTCAAACATGCATGAGTGAAACCTTGTATGTGAGGAAAGAAGATATGTATATCTTTCTTTATTACTCACATATTCCTTTTAGGAAACCCTCACGTGGCTATCTCCAACCACAAACGTTGATTACAAAATTACCAAGAGTAAAACAATTGTTCAATCTAATCTTCCACAATTAGGCTTCCCCTTGCCATACCATGCAAACATCTTCATGCAACAAAGTTATGATTTATATTTATATAGATTTCTAGCCAATTCTACATTTCTATACACATGAAAGTGGTTGGTTGGCTATAAAAATATCCCTACGATGACATTGACTTTTAATGGATAAGTGAGTGATGGTGAAGATGCGTTAATGCATTCGCTCTTATGTTAAGGTTCTATAAAACATTGATAAGACTATCAAGCTTCTACATGTTTTTACACTTAATGGGCTATATTTTTGGCTATAAGCATAGTGTGGAACTCCATCTTCCAATGTTTCATCATTATTTTACTACCAAAGGAGAGTACACTAAAAAGTAAGATGGTGTTTCTCCATCATGCATTGAATGAAGTTATCACGTTGAAAGAGAGAGAGAGAGTGTGTGTATCTCTCTCCCTCTCTCTCTCTCTCTCTCTCTCTATATATATATATATATATATATATATATATATATATATATATATATATATATGGGTATTCCTTTTTGCTAATCAATGTATTTGGCCTAATGGTTTTCCCATTAATCTGTACATGTTAGTATATGCTTTTGAGCTAAGCACCATAAATGAAGAATATGGGTAATAGGTCCAAGGTTGCAACTTGAAATACCTATGCACTTCTTTTGCATATCATTTTTAATGTTCATCATGTCTTCTTTATTTGTTTAGCAGAGTACAAATTCTTCTTTTCTTACTATCTCTTTCTAAAGAGGTTTATTTTTGAACCATAGGTCAAGGAGAAGTTCCCTCTCGATGCCTCAAAATCAATTGGTCGATGCATTAGTTTTGGAGAAGTTTTTCATTAAATGAAATGGGAGAGAAACGACTCTTTAGGATCTGCAGCTATATAGCTATAGCCAAAGACCCAATGTTTCAAGAGAAATAGAATCTATTGAAAGGGACAAAACGAGCCCCTGCACCATGTGCTACAGAAATATGTATAAATTTGCTTGTGGGACAAAGGATACAACTGCTTTGTGGATATGGGGGGTCCCGCGGGTGCTATGCCCATTCACTTGTACAGTTGCAATTTCAAAGTTAAAGTCCGGGGGAGTAGGCTACGGCTGAACCTCCATTTGGAAAAAAAAAAAACATAGATTAATATTCACTCCTCTTTTCCCTGCACACATCGATATCAGACGATCTGGAAGTTGAGTTGCCGCATTGATGATGTCAACGAAGCAGACGCCATTTTCTCACTGAAGGTAGCAATCACATATTCGGCCAACTCGCATTTGGTTAGCTCTGCGTATCCGTGTTCTTTCTTTCAAATTAATTTTGATCTAGCTGCAATCCACAAAAGAATATTAAAGAAAATGGTTATGGCTCGTAAGATCGAGCGAAAATTTATACCTGATAGAAAAAAACATTTGATCACGCCTGAAGATTGTCAACTCATTTCAGTACTTGCAAACTACCGTCGACAAGTCTTTTCATCGCATGTTCCTTCAAAAAGAGTCCTCCGTAAGCTTCAATATGATCCCATCTGATCCGTGAACTCAATCTGGCACGTTTATCTGATCTTCAGCTGAAGCCAACCCGTACTTGATTGTGTGTGATAAGTTTCTACGTATCCGTAACATGAGATTCCCATGGCCACACAAGAATTTGACTTCGCAGAAAGATAGAATACTCCAGGAATCGATGCACATGGATGAGCTTCTTGCGTGGAAAATGAAATCCTGCGATCTTGGATTTATGTGATGGAACATGAGAATGCCGGCAGCAGGTCTTACTGAAACGTCTTTAATTTTCCAAGCTGCTAAAAAGATTTTGGTACAGACGCACTTCATAAATCAATTTGCACATGCTACGTTGCAAAGGTGGACGATGGAGGGACAGGAAGCTTAGCTGCAGCGTTCGTTTTGTCAACAAAGGAGGTTCGATGAACGGATAACTTGTATGAATCAGATGTCTGGCAAGTCCGCATTTTGTCATGGCTGCACAGAATCAACTCAGTTTACTCTCAATGAAAAGAATTTGAACTAAAATATGAGCGGCGAATACGATTTGATGTGTCAGGCGGCGACCCTCCATCAAATCGGAGCTGGAAGCGACACCTCTCACTAGCGACTTTCAATCCGTATCATCAGACACCCATCTGGATACCAGACCCTTGCTTCTGATAGAAGCTCGTGTATATGAGGAGTTCATGCGAATCGATAAGCTTCTTGCTCAAAAAATGTAATCCGCGAAGCTGTCTTCATTGAAGAAAGAGGGTGAGCATGGATGCTGGCGTTTCATAGAAATGCGTACATACGACTTACCTCCCCTCTGAAAAAAAAAACATGTAGAAACACTGCGTATGAATAGATATCGACGGATTTGAGCGTATCAACATACGCTACGCAACCTTCTGAATCGACAAACCAGAAGTCAACTCGGAATTCTCTCATTTCTTCTTTAAGTTCGTATAGGTATATGCATGTGGCAACCTCTTGCACTTCCCAAAGCTGTCTTTTTCCTTCTCATATTTCTTTCTGATAACCATCCATAAATCATGGATATTCTGTCTTCTATTATTTTTATTTTTATTATTTTTTATTTTTTAAAATATCTCTGTCTTTTAAATGAACCTGTGATTCAGAAAATAGTAGATCGTTTCCAACCATACGCGCTGTTGTGCAGATGTAGACAGTTAGCACCCATTTAGGCAAGAGAGATGGCTGCACATATGTAGGAGAGAAGATAACATATTTATCACAAATTTCTTGTAAATAATAAATATAACAATGATGGCGATGTTCACCTCTGCATTCTCAAAGCAAAGCTTAAATAGTGATGTAGAAAACTTTAGATAGGAGATCACAAGGTAGAGGTATGCAGATTGAACCCAAATGTTTGGAGTAGTGCAGAAGTCATTTTTACATGCACTCAGTAAGAAAATTGAATACGGTCCATAATTAATGGTACTCCTCATTTGGGCGCATAACGATATTTTTTATCCTCGAATTCCTCTTCAACGTTAATCGTGATTCTCATAGGATCTAAATTTTATACATACAAACGCAATAGATTCTATGAATCAAACAGAAATTTCCACATTTTTTGGAGACCTTAAAGAGTCCAAGCTTATATAGACACAAACCAAGATGTGTACATAAATAAAACTTAAAACTTCGATGAAATTAGGCAAAGCAAACAAAGTATACCAATCTTTGGACAAAGCAAACCCTTGCATATCAAAGCTGATGATAAGACAAGTAGAATATCAACAAAGCTTTCCACATCTCTGGATACCAACCAAATGGACATGGTGTTACATTAAAACAAGCTCTAAAGTTGTTTTTTTAGACTTGCAAATTTTATTAGTTACTAAAAATACCATGTGAAAGCTTGTGGATCTTGTTAGTTGCTGAAAATAACATGCAGACCTACTTACATATTTAAAATTAGAAGAAAAGTAGATAAAAGTAGCAAGAAAATTAGAGGTGTCTATTTTTGGAAAATCAAGGGTGCTCATGTTCACAACTTCTCAATAAGACTAGTGGTTCTCTTAGTGTAAGTGACCAAAATGAGATTCTTATTGCATTCCGAAGCTTACACTTTGTACTATATATCTAGATCCATTTTTGTAGAAAGTTGAAATTAGAAACTCTACACAAGTAGGTGTGCTTTCAAATCTAGTTTCTTGTGTGTATCCAGTGTCTTGTCAGAGACATACCTCTCTTGAAACTTTCATATCTCAAATTTTAATGAGGTCTTTTTGAGTTTTTTCACTTGGAGGAGTTTTTCTTATCTCTCATACTTTCATTTTTATATCAAAATTTCATATTAGTTTTGAGTTTTCCTTCTACTTTACTTCAATCTTCAAGTCGGGAAGTTGTACAAATGCTGTTGTAGCAGGCTTTGGAAAGGTTTTGACACCTTGATTTCAAACTACTAGTTTGTTAGCTATACTCTAGTATTTTTTATGATTTCTCTTTCAAAAGTATGCTACATAGAGTCTATAGAGATTTATTGGTGATCATTTGACTACAATCAACAATTTTGTTTCTTGAAAGTTTGCAGGAAAGTTTAATCTTTGAAGTTTGCCAACATTTGTTTCATTTTTAGAAGATCTTGGGAGGTCCCATCACTTCTAGTTGTGTACTTTGATTTTTACAAATTTGTAAGCATAACATTGTGATATCTGAGCTATTTTCTGTCAGATCTTTTATAAAGCTTATTGAATTATCCTCTTTGTTTACAACAATTCAACGTGGCAAAATTTTGAGTGCATCTATTGAAAACTTAAGGTCTTTGGTGATTAATAACAGGTATAGAAGTGAAGCCGATATTACCAAAAGCTCCTACACAAGTAGATAGAGCAACAGAGCAATAATGGATCGAAAGAGACACAAGAGTTTTGTTTATTATATCACAAACAGTTTTGAATACTATGCTTGGACATATAAGAGGTTTGAATACTAGTAGAGAAGCTTGGGAGTATGTATAAAGGTTATTTGCAACTACCGATAGAGCAAGAAAAACAAAACTTATTGGTGAGTTGACAAGAGTAAAAAAGAAGCCATGAAAATTAGTTAATGATCATATTCTTGAGGTAAAATCTCTTATTGAAGCATTAGCCTCTATTGATGCATCTCCTAGTGAGGATATAAATGTTAATAGCATGTTAAAAGGATTGAGAGAATATAAAAGATGAAAGTCTTTCATTACATCTATCATGATTTGAGAGAATCTACCATCCTCTGAAGATTTACAAAGGCTCAGGATGACTAAAGAAGTCAATACAGAAGGTGGAAATTCTTATCATTTTCAAAGAGATAGTCAAGGAAAATCTTTTTATACTTCATCTAATAGAGAAATAGGTAGAGAAAATTGGAGAAAAAGAGGATGCTATGTATTATCTCATCTTTTTATACTTCATCTAATAGAGAAAAAGAGAAAATTGGAGAAAATTCTTATGAAGTTGAAGTTTCAAATTATGTAGGTTATACAATGGTCAAGGGGACTCAGGTTAGTGAATTCAATTCACGGCATAAGAGATTAGGACACTTCAGTGTTGGTAGATTGAAGGATATTGCAAAGAACTCCTTGGTTCAAGGTCTACAAAAACTACCTATGCAAGATTTATTTTATGTTTGTGAGGCATGTCAATTTAGTGAATAGATATGAAGTTCTTTTCAAAAGCAAGAATAGAAAGGAGAGGTCTTTTGCACTTGATTCATATTGATGTATGGGGTCCATCTCAAGAAGATTCCATGGTAGGTAGAAAGTGCTTTGTGACATTTATTGATGACATCTAAAAGTTTACATTCATTTATTGAAATACAAATAAGCAATGTTTGATATGTTCAAGAAGTTTACATCATTGAGTGAAAAGAAAACAAGTCGAAGCATAAGAAGGTTGAGATCAGATGGAGGAGCTAAGTATTTTTCAAATCCATTTCTTGAATATTTGGAGGAAGAGGGAATTATAAAGGAGACTATAAATATATACACACCTCAATAAAATGGTGTGGGCAAAAGAAGAAAGAGATCCATCTTGGAGATGGGTAGGTGCATGTTAAATGAAAATGACTTACCACTTACTTTTTGGGTTGAAGCATGCAATATGGTAGTTTATATGATGAAGAGGTCGACCTACTCAAATTCATGTACAAAAGGCACCTTATTAAGCGTTTTATGGATGAAAACTAGATGTTTTCTAATTGTAGAAATTTTGGAATCATATGTTTTGATCATGTTCCACAATAGTTAAGGTCAAAGTTGGATCCAAGGTCACAAAAATTGATTTTCATTGGTATGGGAGAAGAGAAACCAGGATATAGATGTGTGAACCTAGATAGTAGAGAGGTAATTGTTTCAAGAGATGTCATGTTCCATGAAGATAAATCTTGGTATAAGCATGAAGTGCAGGTAGATGAACAAGAAACTACAAGAAGTCATGAAGAAGATCCAAGTTCTCCAAGATCACCACAAAGTGAAATCACACATGAAGAGGTAACTCCCCCCAATCAAAAGATGAAGACAATTCTAGATTTACTTTCAAAAGAAATTGAGTCACATGAAGAAGAAAGTGAAGGTTCTACATCAAGAAGAACCCAATATCAAATGCAAGAAAAGCATGGTAGGACAAGAATTCAATCAAGGTATCTAGTAAGAGAAAGAAGGCAGCCACAAAGATTTTCTCATGAAGCTTTAATGGCAAAATGTCTTGAGGAGCAGGAATGAACAACTTATAAAGAAGCATCAAAGGTAAAGAAATGGGTTAAGGTAGTGGATGAAGAAATGGCAACCTTGTATGAGAATAATAGATGAATTTTATTTCCAAGGCAACCTAACATGAAGTTAATCAGTAACAAATGGATGTATAGGATCAAGAGAAACAATGATGTTTCAATAAGTAGATATAAAGAAAGGCTTGTTTGTAAGCGCTATGCACAGAGTTATGGCATAGATTATGAGGAGACATTTTCTCTTGTTACGAAGTATCAACAATAAGGAGATTAATGTGTTGCCACAAGACATTTATGGAATCCTTATCAATTAGATATCAAAAATTCATTTCTCAATGATGATTTCAAAGAAGATGTGTACATGGAGCAAAGAGCAGGTTATGAAGTTTCCAAGAAACCTACATATGTATGTAAGATCTTGAAAGCATTATATGGTCTTATGCATTCTCCAAGCACTTGGAATTTTAGATTGGTAAAGTTTCTTGAAAAGAAAGGATATAGGTCTTCAAATTCAGATACTTCTTTGTATGTTAAAGTTGAAGGATCATTGATTGTTTATATCTCAAATTATGTGGATGACTTGATAATAAAAAGAAATGATGAAGGTAAATTTTCCAAGATCAAAGTAGAGCTTGAATTTTTTGATTTAGGAGAATTGACCTACATTCTTGGAATCAATGTTATGATGAAAGAAGATGGTGTATATCTTCTACAAAGGAAGTATATATCAAATTTGTTGAAGAAATATGGCATGGAGCATTGCAAGAGTATCAATAATCCGATGGAACCCAATGTGAAGTACAGTGTTGAAAATGGTGAACCTTTACAAGATTCACTTATCTAGAGGTCTTTGATTGGTTCTCTTATATATGCAACTTTAACAAGGCTCGACATTACATTTACTATAAGTACGTTGTCTCAGGTTATGAACAAACCCAGAAATGTACATATGCAAGCAACAAAAATGAACTTGAGATATTTGAAGAGTACATTAAATGAAGATTCATGCTATAAATATAATGAGATAATGGATTTGAAAGCATATAATGATGCAGATTGGGCTGAAAATAAGGATGATAGAAGGAGTATAGGTGGATATTTGATATTTGCGAGTAATAATTTGGTTTCATGGAGCTCTAAAAAATAGCCTACAATAGCACTTTCTATCAGGGGAACACTAGATTGTGCTCTCTGACTACACTACACAAGATTTCGAAAATAAACTTCTGATTACAAGAGCACCCAGGTAGGGAAAATGATACAAGAATACGTAACCGATACAATACGTCCCATAATCCAGGACCGATAGGTATGGAAAACTGGACTAGAGATGATACATGAGATCCCACAACCCAGGATCATAAGTATGGAACAAGATATCTGGATTACAAGAACTTCCTTCTAGGAGATGAACTAGGTACAAGAAAGAACTTGACGAGGTCTCCTACTACAAAGATTACAAGAGGACAAGGCAGGATGTCCAAGAACTAGACTAGACAAGACTGGAACAAGGAACAAGACAAGAACTAGAACTGGAACTTGGAGAGTACTTACTTGGCGGTCATGACTCCTTGAGCTCCCAAGACTGGTATTGGCAAGACTGAGAATGAATGTGGCCAACCCCTCCTTATACAGGTTTTCCAAGGGTGGTTCAACGACGGTTACGAATTGATGATGTCATCAATTCAAAGCATGGTCTCTGGATGTCATAATCAAGCAACAAGACAGTCGATTTTAGGGTTTTGGCACGTTTCGGACGCAATGAAAACATTGGTTTCTCCTAATTCTGAACCAATCATGATATATAGGATTCACATGGAATCTGAGGTTCAGGATGGTTTCCTTTGTCCATGACATCACCTCCCCCTCAAGTGATGAGTTCCACGAGGAGTGGTCATGTTCTCTGGTCTTGGATTCATTGAATTTCTCTTATGGAATTCTCAAACCTTGATTGGTGCTCTCTGAAGGTTCTCTACAAGTTCCCAAGTACAATCATTGATGTTATACCCTTTCCAATGAATAAGGTACTCTAATCTTCCTCGGGATATTCTCAAATCTAGGACCTGCTCAACTTCAAATTCTTCATGATCATCAATCTCGATAGGTGGTGAAGGAATAGGTGATCTCACCCCCTCAATTGTGAAATCTAATATGGTCCAACATGGATACATGGAAAACTAGATGTATTCTCATGGTACTTGGTAGCTTGAGCTTGAAGTTGACTTGATTAATCTTGGCCAAGATGGTAAAGGGACCAAATCTTTGATGATCTAACTTGCAAAAGGCTCCGAAGTTTGCAAATTGTTTTTGAGTAACCATACCTTATCCCCAATTTGATACGATGACACGATGTTGATTTGCATAGTACTTATATTGTTCTTGAGCTTTATGGATCTCTTCCTTGAGTTCTTTGTGAATGTCCATCAGGTATTGGGCCTTGTCTCTAGCACTTGGATTGTTGACATGATTTGAGAGTTCTATATCCATCCTTGGATGTTGTCCATAGTTTGCAAAGAAGGGAGTTTGCTTAGTAGATGCATGAACACTATTGTTATAGGCAAACTTTGCAAAGGGTAACAACTCAAACCAATCATTTTGGTGATAGTTGTTAGTGCAATGGAGATATTGATGTAGGACTTGATTCACCCTTTCTATTTGTCCATCACTCTGTGGATGATTTGTTGTAGATAGTTTAACTTGAACAGGAAGGAGCTTGCAAAGATTGTTCCAAAAGCTAGATATGAACTGTGGACCTCGATCACTGACAATATCATCAAGTAATCCATGAAGCCTAAGGATGTATCTGAGAAAAAGTCTAGCAGTGGTTGCACCGGCGATTGCCTTTGTAGTTGGAATGAAGTGCGCCATCTTTGTAAATCTATCCACTATAACAAGAATGGCATCATCCTTATCTAACTTTGTTAGATCTATGATGAATAGACAGTGAAGTCCATGGCCTTTCTGGAATAGGTAAAGGTTGCAAGAGGCCATGAGGTTTATGTCAGGGTACCTTAGATCTATTGCAAGTGTCATAGGTTTGAATATATTCTTTGACTTTTTTCCACATTTGAGGCCACCAGAAATCCCTTGATATGAGTCATATTCTTCTATTTACTCCAAAATGTCCTCCTGCAAGGTTGTCATGATGTTGTTGAAGTACTTGGATCCTGGGCTTTCCTAGAGGGGCATACAGTAGGTTCTTATAGAATAGTAACCCGTCCTTTTCCAGAAATTCATTTACTTCTTGGACATTTTCTTTTTGTGTTTTTTTGCTTAACATTACAAAACAGTTCATCTTGTGGTAGATTCTCATGGATCAAACGATTTATGATGACAAATTCAAACCTAGATAGAAAGTTACTCCATCAAGATTGCCTTCTTTTGAGGATACGGATGGTCATAAAATACTCCAAGTTCTTGTAATCTGTATACACAGTAACTCTATGAGCTTCTCCTTCTAGATGGTGATGCCAGGTATCAAACGCATCTACTAGGGCTAGAAGTTCTTTATCATGAATTTCATAATTAATCTCTAGAGGGGAAAATTTCCTTGAATGATATGCAACTGGATGTAGGTGTCCATCATCTCCATATTGAGATAGAAGGGCCACTAGGGCAAAATCTGATGTATCTATCTCTAGGAAGAAGGGCTTGCTAGAATCGGGATGGACTAGAATTGGAGTAGTGGTGAATGTTAATTCCAAGGTCTAAAAGGCTTGTGAGAGTTTCGAGTTTCCTATAAGCTTGGTAAGAGACGCCACTATCTTGGAGTAATGTCTTATGAATATCTTGTAAAAATTGGCACACCCTAAAAAACATTGTACATCTCGAACATAGGAAGGTGGTTGCCATTCAAGGATCATCTTGATTTTCGTAGGATCCATAAAGATTCCTTTCTCTGATACAATGTATCCTAAAAAATCCACTTTTGCCTACTGGAAAGAGCACATTTTGCATATAACCCTTTTCCTCTTAGTTTCTCTAGGACTATCTTTACATGATATTCATGATCCTCTAGATTTTTGGAGACTACCACGATATCATTGAGATATATTACCTCAAAGTCATCTAAATACTCTCGAAAGATATAATTCATCATATGTTGAAAGACAGCTAGAGCATTCATGAGACCAAATGGCATAACATATTCAAAGTGCCAATACCTTGTTCGAAATGATGTGTTCCATTCGTTTCCTTCTTTGATCCTCAAAAGGTTGTAAGCTCCTTGAAGGTCAATCTTTGTGAAGAGCTTTGCTTTTCCAAGGCGTTCGAAGAGCTCTGATATGAGTGATAGAGGGTATCTATTCTTTATAGTGACTATTCAATCCACGATAGTCTACACACATCCAAAGAGTCCCATCCTTCTTCTTTACAAATAAAATAGGGGATCCTACTAGAGACTTTGAGTGTTTGATAAATACCTTTGCTAGATTTTCATCAATGTTCTTGCGTAGTTCTGCAAGTTTCTCTGGGGATAGTCTATAGATTGGTCCAAAGGGTGGTTGTGCTCCCTCTTGAAGATCTATGGGACAATCATAAGGTATATGCTCTGGGAGGATATTTGCATTCTTCTTTTCGAAAACATCTTCAAAGCCTTTGTACTAATTGGGTAGCTACACCGGATCATCTTTCTTGGACCCTTGAGCTGGTACGACATAGATCATAAATGTCGGTTTCTTCCTTACTGCATGTATGAAGGCCTTGGCTCTGACATATGTTGGGTTCTTCTGGATATCTTGATGAGCGATTTTATTCTTTTCCCAATTGAGGTTTGGATTATGCTTCTTTAACCAGGGCATTCCAATGATAACTAGATGTACTGGGCTAGAAATAACATTGAAACATATGTGGGATTCATGGTCACCAAGGTGTACTCTTAATGGTGTGATTTCCATGGTTATACTCTCAGATGCTAGAGGTCGTCCATCTACTACTTTGGCTACTATTGGTTTGTTCTTTCAAACTATAGGAATTCCATGTTTCTTAACCAATCCTCATTGATGAAACATGGAATTATGAGATCCTCTATTATATCATGGTCCAGCCGTACGGTCTCTTTTACAACTGGACTTCCTTGTTTCCCTGCTCTATAAGGGTGGCTACGACTCTGAAGTTTGTTCTCTTGTTGGGTTAATTAACTGCAATATGTCTAGGGTTTCCACAATAGAGGCATAAATTTTTATCTCTCCTTGTCTGTTTCTCTTGCGGTGTTAGGGGTTGGAACCTAGTTACATCTATTTGCATAGGTTTGGGCATAGACTCATCTTTAGGAGTGGGTTGCAAAGGTTTCCATTGGCAAGGTCTTCCTTCCACTTGTTTTTCTTGTTTCCTTTCAAAACGTCAGTTATCACATTGAATAGCTTGCATGATGCATTCATTCAATGTCTTAACATGTGACATCGTGAACAAAAGGTCCTTCACATAATCTCTTAAACCCCATCTAAATTGCCTTATGAAATAATCTTCATGCCATGTGAGATCACATATCAACTACCAAAATTCTGATGCATAGGTACAGGCAGGGCGGTTACCTTGACGTAGCTTCAGAATTTTTGTTTTTGCGACTCAAATTGTGTCTGCATCTCCAAATGTGGCGGTGAGTTCTCGAGAAACCGCTCATACTCCTGAAGTATTGCCATGTTCTTCTCCAAGATTGGGGCAAACCATGATAATGCTTGTCCACAAAGCAAGGTTCCAATAAAGCCGACCTTGGATGCCTTATCAGGGTATCTATCAGGTAGCATAGGGATGTACAATTTAACTTGCTAGAGAAATTCACAAAACTTCGTATGATCCCCATCAAACTTTTCTGGCATGCAGATCTTGAGTTCCCTCATGAAGGATGTACTAGGTCATTGATTTACTTGCATACTCCCTTGATTTGTCTGAAGATTGCCGATTTGTTCTTGTAATTCTTGGAGGAGTGCACGTACATGCACTGGATGTCCCATCTTGACTTGTGTCCGTCAATGCATTAGGTCTTCGACTTGTTGTTGGAGACTCTGAAGTGATGCTACAATCTCTTCATAAGCATTCTCCATGATGAGTGGTCTTGGATAGAAGCTAGTCTTGCCAAAATGTCAGGGGAGCACTAGATTGTGCTCTCTGACTACACTAGACAAGATTTTGGAAATACACTTCTGATTACAAGAGCACCCACGTAGGGAAAATGATACAAGAATACGTAATTGATACAATACATCCCACAACTCGGGACTGATAGGTATGGAAAACTAGACTAGAGATGATACAGGAGATCCTACAACCCAGGATCGTAAGTATGGAACAAGATATCTCGAGTACAAGAAATCCCTTTTGGGAGATGAACTAGATACAAGAAAGATCTCGACGAGATCTCGTACTACAAGATTACAAGAGGACAAGGTAAGATGTCATCATAATAATAAATGGTACATGCATTACAAGATATGACCAATTCAAGCGAATAGGGCCATCGAAAGTTCCTCGATTTCTCTCTTTGCTTGAATGAGTCTCGCCTTTTTTCTTTTCAGAATATTAGTTATACAAGCTAAGGATTACATTTTAGAGATTAAAAAAATCAAGATATAGCATTAATCGGAGAAAATAAATGCTAAACCACTTATCATCTTCATTGATCTCATAAATGATAGACACACCACAAGTGTTTCCTCTTTTTGAGAAATAAACATCACTAGCATTTAGAAGTTGAAATATTGATCTCTTCATACAAACATACTATCTTCTAGATAAAGATAGAATGGCATCATTCCTCAATACATTGTTCTCTAGATAGAATGCTCTAAAGGGTTCCTTCTATACATAATTAGTATTTACAGCAAAATAGAACAAATAAATATTTTCTAAGATATGTTGAAAATACATGGGATTTCTATTTAGAGCTAATCACATGTACTTGCGAAATGGGAATTTAATTACATAATCAAATGAAGACAAACTCTTTATAATGAGGAAAAGCAAATAGGCATCATATACTTGTTCTCTTTGGACATGACCAATTCAAGCGATTAGCGCCATCAAAGCTTCCTTGATGGGCCTAATCGCTTGAACTGGTCATGTCCAATTAAGTGTCATATTTCTAGCTATGTGAATGAAAGCTCCATATAGAAGAACCTAAAAAACACTTCCAAAAGCAAAAGAAATGCAAATTGGCATCATATACTTGTTCTCTTTGGACATGACCAATTCAAGCGATTAGGGCCATCCAAGCTTCTTGGATGGGCCTAATTGCTTGAATTGGTTGTGTTCAAACAAGTATCATATTTCTAGCTATATGAATAAATGCTCCATATAGAACAACTTAAAAGACACTTCAAAAAGCAAAGAAATGCATATCTCATATTGCACACCAAGAGACTTCAACAAGCAATGAGGTTAGATTGTTTCTTGCAAAAGAGAGTCGAAAAACAAATGCAATGAAGAATATGGGAAGTTGAGTGAAACTATAGAGTAGAAGAAAAATTCAACAAATGAGCTAGGAGCATATATAGAGAGTTTATGATCTATTGATCGTTGATGCCACATGGTACCTTTTGATTGGTCCACCTCATTTGACTGTTGTGAATCCCATCATACATTAACATGTGGCACATTTTCATTCATCCATGTCATTTGACCGTTGTGGATCTCAAGGTGCAAGTTACCATGTGTCAAAATTTATTCGTCCACATCATTTGATCGTTGGAATTCTCACTGCCTTTCCACATGGCATGCACTCATTGGTCCACGTGGATTCTCCAACGTCTCTTTTCCCTCATAAATATCATGACCCTTAGCTTTTGCTCATTTTCTACCTTCAAAAACTGTGTGCCCATACTGAGTGCTCTTATACCTAAATTTTATGCACGACTAATTCAAGTGATAGCACATGTTTTACCATCTTTGATTGCCTCAAAGAATTGATGTTGAAGAATTACTTTAGGATTAGTATGAGGTTAAGGTATGCTCAAAATCGTTTCCCTTTCATTTTGAACTCATCGTTGAGACATGAACAATTCAAGCGATTAGGCCCATCCAAGATTTTTTGATGAGCATAATCACTTGAATTGGTCATGCCCTAGATTCATTCATATACTTGAGTTCTTTGGTTTTCTTCTTATGCAATCCCCTTATTGCATAAGAAATGGGCAAACTAGCCTCTATTTCTTATGATTTTTAGTCGTGCCCTAGTTTCATTGCATTATTTGAGTTATTTTGTTTTCTCCCTATGCAAGATCCTTAATGTTCTAGATAGAAAAGAAGTCATCTTAAACCTCAGATTCCATGTGAACTTCTCTATCTTTCTATTGGATTTGAACATGAGGAAACTAATACTACCATTGCATCTAGAATGTGCCAAAACCCTAAGATTGATTGTCTATTTGCATGATTCTGATACAGAGAGGTTTTGATGAGCCAATTTGAACATGAATCTAGTGCACAACCAATTCAAGGGATTAAGCTCATCTAGAAATGTTTGATGAACCTAATTGCTTGAATCGATCTTGTCTGGAAATCAATACAAAAAGGCTTATCAAGACCTCTGGGTATCAGAATCATGCAAAATGACAGTCAATCTTAGGATTTGGGCACGTTTTGGATGAAACGATAGCATAATTTTCTCGAAATTCTAAACCAATAATAAGATAGAGAAGTTCACATGAAATCTGAGGTTCAAGATGACCTCCTTTGTGTCTAGGACATGAGGGACCTTGCATAGGGAGAAAAAAAAAATTCTCAAGTAATGGAATCAAACTACTTGTATATGGGAAAATTCAACAAAAGGAAGTTGTTGAGGACAAAACAACAATAAGAATTGATGGTAAAGAATTGCTTTAGGATGATTATGAGGTTAAGGTATGTTCAAAATCATTTACCTTTCATTTGCAACTCATCTTTGAGACAACGAATTCAAGCGGTTGGACCCATCCAAGATTTTTTGATGAGCCTTATTACTTGAATTGGTTGTGTCCTACATTCATTCATATACTTGAATTCTTTGTTTTTCTTCTTATGCAATCCCCTTACTCCTCATCATTCATAGGTATTTGCAAAAATAATAGGTCAAATAGCTTTCTTTTTTCATGATTTTGAGGGATGACCAATTCAAGAGATTAGGCCCATCCAAGATCTTCCAATGAACCTAGTTGCTTGAATTGGTCATGTTTCATTTTCTTATGCAACTTCCTTTTGTTTCATGATTCCTTTTCCCTATCAGATGTAGAATCTTACTATTGTTGCTTTTTTCACAGATATTTATATCAAATGAAGACAATTTTCTTAGCAAAGGGAAGGGCACAATGAAAGCTTTAGAGAAAAAAGGAAAAGCTTTAGACTCTAGATTCATTCTTTGTTGAACATAAGATTTGTAGAGAAGATTTTACAAAGTCAAGTTCATTCAAAAGAGAAGAAGAATAATGCTTTTTGTTTCATCAATTCTGTGGTTTCAAAAATTGTAAATACATCCATATGTAGTTTTGGGTAAGAGAAATACTAAAACATATTCCAAATCCTATTTGATACCATCTTTGTACCTTCAGGTTCACATTAGAATGAGATGTCATGCTTCTTGTATTTAATCCAACTTTATCCTAAAAGGCTTTTCCTCAAATTGATATTTTCATTATGTTGATAATTTTTGGCATGTGTTCCTTTGTATTTGTCTTCTAAAGAACTTATCAAAAAGCTCTTTGAATGGACTAATTTTTGTAACTTCTTTTCTTGTGCATCTAAAGAAGCTTTTTCTTGCTTCATAATGAGACGTTTCCATCCCCATAGTGTCACATGTGGAAAGGCTTCCTTCTTCCATAAAGAATGGACCATGCAAAAATAGGATATGTTGTAAAAACATAAAGATTAAGACCATGAGGTTTTTTTTTTGAAAAAGTAATATTGGACCAAATAATCTCTTTAATGCTCAACAAGGAGTAAGTTATGTCTTTGAAACTCCAAGCCTTTGTGAAGGTTCCTATAAGCTATGTGATTTCCTTTTTGAAATCAATCACATACATATCAGATATAACATGTTGCATATTTGCCTCATGATCTGCAAAAATTCATCTGTTCCATGTATTACATGTAGTTGTTTGAGAACTCAAATAAATTTGGAAAATATGCACATAAACCCTCATCACCATCTCCTACAAATCTAATAAAATCATAAATATTATGAAAAGGTGGGTACTTTGTAATTCAAGGATCAGTTGCATAAGTAGCTTCATCTATCCATATGTCAATATGTTGTTTGCGTTCTTTGCATGATGCTTCAACTTCACAAGGTTGTAGAGCTATTCAGAATACCTTTATGGTTGCTGCATACTTATGAATCTACACAATATTGGTATGGAGCTTATGACACAGAGTCCTATTGGTTGAGAGTTCCTTGACAATGTTTGGATTGCGGCTCTACATGGAAAATGAATCTAGAATTATGCAAAAGATAGAAGGTGGGTTGCTTTTGAGAGTAGAGCAAAAAGGTGGAACATGTCCTAAAAATGCCATTATATAGGTGGAAGGACAAGAGGGAAAATTTCAATTTTTTCGAATGCTCGATGAGCACAAACTTTGAGGCATATCACGTTTCATTATTCTCACACGAACTATCACTCTCTTCCAAAAATAATATATTCCTAGAAGATATGTTTTAAATGAGCCCACACGACATTTCCAAATATTATTTTATAAGATTAATCTAGATTAAGCATAACTAATTGAAATCCTTCCACTCCCCACTTTCGCTTGTAGAGTAGTAACAGTTCACTTGTAGAGACTATTCTGAATGGTCTTCTAGATTCATATCAAAGTTTTACTTCTACTCTTTGCTTGATGATGAAAGGCAATCCAAATGCCTTAACATTTGAGGAGTTAGTGTATATTATGTTGCAAGAATATCAGTCTAGGTAGAACAGGTCTATTATGCATGTTGGAAATCAAGATTTCTTGGCTAGTTAGAAGGGCAAAGGTAACTGGAGCTCATCTACTAGTAAGTGGAAATCTGCTAATTATGCACAATCAAAGAAGGATAATAGAGATGAGAAGAAAACAGAAAAGCAGGAAATGTTTTGCAAATATTGCAAAGGAAATGATCATTTCATAAAGAGTTGTCCCAAGCTGGCTACAAAAGATGTAAAGAAAAAAGAGGCTCGAATGGTTGTTGCAGAAGCCTATATACCCAAAGCAGAGTCTATAAATCTTATGCAAAATGAAGAATGGGTGTTTACTATTGTTTGCACTTATGAACCATCTTTTCATGAACAGATTATGTCTATAGTAGACTTTGATGTTTGGTACTTTGATAGTGGGGCAACCAAATACCATATGATCAACTTCATGGTGATCATTCCTTTCCTCATATGAATGGAACTACTTATAAGAGGACACAAAGGCATAAGATGCTATCCAACATCCAAATTCTAGTTGCTACACAACGAGCTTCTATGATGAGAAGCTACACGTCAAAAGATAGGTTCATACCTCGTTTGTGTCTTTTGGTATGTTAAACATGGGCCTATGGTGGATTGGGCATGTGTCCTATGCATGTGCCGTGGATATGAAAGAGATGATTCAAGATCTGTTGTAAAAGCACAAGACTTAGTGGCTAACTTTCTAAGTACAAAGGAAGTGTTTGGTGCATAAATGTATTTTTTCAAGAGGCGATATTGGTACCATTTTCAAGGGGAAAAGAAAGTACAAATTACGACCTACATGGATTTCTAAGGATAAAAGAGGATAGACAACACATTTTCAAGGAGCCTCATATGGTCACATAAGATCCTTAGATAAGAAGGAAATCAATAAAGGTATTAGAGGGAGTTGTTGTGGAGTATTGTTTCTGTCGTAATTGTATCTACCCTTTTGCTCATGCTTCTCTCATAAAAGTATCATGTTTCTATACAATAATGTAGTAATAATTGTAATTTTATAATCCCATCTACTATGTTTGTCTCTTTTTTGTTTGTAATTCTATAATCCAATCTACCATGAGGTTGTCTCATCTATTCAATGTTGTCTGTTACTTTCTTCATTTCTACTATCTGTGTATGCTACTTTTTATCTACGTTGGGTCTATTGTATGTTCTTTGTTGTAGTTGTCTGACTTAAGTAGGAATCGTAAATGGTTTGTGAGGCCTTATTCATTAGAAAATGATCTCATCAAAGAGGAGCACATTGAGCCCTACTACTAGTGAACTTGCAAACTTGTGGGATTGTGGATTTTTTAGGCTACTCTTTGGTATCCTTATCAATAAACTTGAGGTATCTAATCATCCATTTGTGGAGTTCATACAAAGCTATTGAATATCAAATTCAAGGTTACACAAACGTCTACCACTTAGCTCTGCTTGAACTTCTTATTTTCATTATTTTCTATACAAGAAAATTCAAGGTGCACTAAATTAAAGCAACTTATTCATGAGAAACTAAGTTTCCCATGACTACATTCCATTGTCTTTGCCAACCCATAACGTTTGAAAACACTAGAAGATGAAAACAACAAGAAAACAACCCTAATCCTAGCCACGCATCAAGCTCGAAGACTAAGAATAGGGCTCACATAGACCTACAAAAACTATTCTCTCTCATGCATATAATATATCCCATTTTTAAGGTTGTTTCGAATGAGGAATGTGATGACATGTAGTAGTTGTGGACTTGAATGTAGAGAACTTCAAGGCAAACATATGAAACTAATATAGGTATGAAACCATTTAAGATAATCTATAGGTTGGAAGCAATAGTATCTATGATACCCTTGGTCCAAAGGCTATAGATAACTACACAATATGAATCGGGATAGATTCTTGTAAAGAAAGAAATGCATATGAAGTTTCTACAATTTGAAGAAGAGGCATTACATGCAGCTTATGTAGAAGAGGTGAATTGAGTCATGGATTACAAGGAATTGAAAGGAAAGTATTTTGCAGGTTCGTCACTGAATTATCTTGTACAACTCAAAGCTATGGAAGAGACTAAGTAAACTGAATTTAAGATGCATCAGTCCTTTCCAAGTCTATGAACTTGTAGAATCTTTTACATGCTTTGTCACACTGATGGAATAATCTTTCCAAATTGTTTAATGTTTTAATGAAGCCATAGGAATTCGCAATTGAGAATAAAATGGGAAAACAAGATAGATCTAAAGTTAATTTACACATCAATAACTAGAGGGATTATTGAAATGATAAAATTATTGCAAAGTAGCTAGGTGCAACATGGTAGTTGGTAATTGTTCATCAATATTCCACTATTGTTTAGTGTACTACAAATCAGCCATTTACTACGTTGTAGTTTTGTACTACAAAGCAATTAGATTTATTATTCATACTTATATTTGCAAGGTACCCTAGGTGCTACATGTTTTTAGTGGTTAGTCATATATGAAACTCTTTTGCATTATTTCAATTTTTCAAAGCACATTAGAATTGTATACTGAAGGGATATTTGGTCGTTCTTAGGATGACTCTAACCTAAGTTGAAGTAAGCACTTAAGCAATCACTTGGCTTATTATTTTGGGTTTCGATACTTAGCAATTTTCTTTAGCTGCTACCTTGTAATTGCATCGAGAAATATCCCTTTAGAATATTCAATAATCTTTCAAACAGAATGGATTCCCAACAAACCTCTTATGAGATACCCTTTCCTGATGGTGACTCGCCTCTAATCGTGACTACAAGGAAGCAAGAGTGTAAAGCACTGAGGTGATCGGCATAAAATTTTATTGCACTAGTGATTGAACACTTCGAGGTAGTAATCTTGGAAATATCTGATGATGAAGGGGTGGTAACCTGATTTGGGAAGTCCATTGACGCATTCCTAGACATGACATTTCAACATGACATTGGACTAGGTAAAATTATCATAGTATAATGGCTATACAGGATCCACGTACTTGATTTTGCAAAACTTTATGGAGCCATTGAAAAGAAGGGTGTGCATTAGATTCAAAAGCACACAATTTCTAGGTAGGATAAGGGAGGTTATGTGGTACATTTGGCTTACTGAAAACCGTATTGGAGAAGTCTTTCCTCTATCACTTGGAGGAGATAGTACTTTTGACACGCAATTGAAGTAGTTATAGTGCATGAATTTGGAGTTCCACTATGAGAACCTGGATACAACATGATATCTCGTACATTAGATATTGTACAATCCATTCAAATTTTGATCGTTGTTGGAAAGAATTTCTATAGTAGTAACATTATAATGCATATCTAGCAAGAAATAGTCTCTGATTTTAGCTATGGAAGTTGGACAAAAAGTGCATGAGTTCGATTCTCCTTTCTAGTGTGGAAATAAACTTGTATGGCAAACATCGTAGATACAAAGTAAAAAATGGGCATTTATATTTATGCACTATATGAACATGTTGTAAAAAATTGAACATTGCAACAATCCTTAGTTCTTATGGAAGATGATATTACTCTATAGCAGAAATCTTGGAAAGCATGAAAGATAAGACGTTGTTTAAAACTTAAGGCTACAAGAATAGAAGTGGCAGCAATAGAATCATAGTATTGACTAACTTTGAACCACCCATACTGGAAAAACACAAGGTTAAGGCAAGTAGAATTAAACCCATGCTTTTAGTAAAAAATAACCTTATGTCTATGAGGAGGTAATGGTAGATAGTAGAGATGAGAGGATCTTCTGTAAAAACCTGCTCTAGAACAACCTATTTCTTACTCTGAAAATCTAAAAGACCTTTTATAAAATTAAAATATGCATAAATACCACCATATTACTTTGGAGCATTGATCTCAAATAGTTGAGCCAAGATAGACTAGTTCTAGATTTTGCTCCTGAATGAAAAAACTTTTATTTATGAAAGAAAGCTCTCAAGAAATTGTTGAGTGCTCATAGCATGCTATGAATTGAGCAAACGCATTTTGCAAAGCTTCACATTCAAAAGTACATGCGCTAACACAAGTTATTTCATGAAGTTAGATTGACTATGGAGAGAGCAATATGTTTCAGAAGTCACAGGTGTGATATCCACACTTTTAAGAAAGTAGACAACGCATATACACACTCATAGAGATACATTCATATATCTGCACACATAGCTTCAATGAATAAACAATATTATACACATAATAACAAGAATTTTACCTTCGTGATGCAAGCATTATATAAGTTCATAAGACCATGTCTTCACTTCAATGGCACTCTGAAGTTGAGAGACTTGGGTTAGAGATATCATTGATGAACAGTAGATGGGGGTGATGCTAAAAAGCTAAGTATCTGTATTGGAATGTAAAGTATAATACATGGAGGAGTTGGAGGAATCCAAGTACTATGAGGTGAGTACAATCAATGCTTGAGAGCTTTGTTATATCATGTGACTAATATAGATTGTATGTACACGTTGTCCCTTGATTTTAGAAGATGAATGTTGATTGATTTCACCTAAATATTCCTCTCACATTTAGGTGTATTTGAATTTGAACTCAATATGGTCATGGATTTTGTCTCTCTTTATGCTTACTTTAAATCTCTAATTTCTATCCTCAAAAAGTCTTCTACAATAGATGAAAATAAAGTGAATTTTTCCATAGAAGTGAACTAGGAATATATGTGCATACACATTGATTTCTTATAGCTCAATGTAATCCAATGATATTATCAAGCACTTAAGATTTAGACATGCATGAGGAGCTCCCCCTTAAGCCTAAGATGTTCGAGTCTTCATTCCTTAGCAATCTCCTAAAGTCTAATGATTGATTTGAACCTACTAAGCTTTCCTCCATCCAAAACATTAGATGTTCGAGTCTTCATTCCTTAGCAATCTCCTGAAGTCTAATGCTTGATTTGAACCTACTAAGATTTCCTCCATCCAAAGCATTAGTCGTCATTTCATGCCTTCTCCCTAACATAGTGATGATGCACCTCCCTGTGTTTGGTCCTTGCATGATTAAACAGGGTTTTCTACAAGATGCAAAGAACTCATGATGTCTCCAAATATGTGAGGAATTGATGACCTCATTCCTAAATAAGTGTATAGTGTCCTGATCTACATTTCTTCTTGAGTAGTATTGCCCAATCCTCTATATTCAATCTCTATAGATGAGAGGGAAACAATAGGTTGCTTCTTTGACGACCAAGAAATGATCTTAGAACCTACAAATGAGAGATAACTAGAGGTACTTCTCCTATCATCTCTTGATCCTTCCCAATCTCCATAAATAAAAAAAATCTTAATATCTATATTGGTGTTGTATGAAAAGAATAGGCCTAATTGATTGTTTGTTTGCAATACTTAAGGATCCTTTTGGATTCCTCCATATGTGGCACTTCCTAGGTGAGTGCATGAAATCATTTAGGATATTCACATTATAGTTGATATCTACTTTAGTGGGAGTAGCATAATAGCGACTCCCCATTAAGCTTTGATAGATTGTCATCCCTAATTTTTCTCTCCTTTATTAGCATTTGACTTTGAATTTACTTCCATCCGTGTAGATCCAGCCTCAAAATTTTCTATCTTGAACTTTGTAAGCATATCTTTGATGCATTTCTTCTGAATAAGGTACATACTATGTTGTGTATATACTACTTTCAATCCAAGGACATATGTGAACTATCACTTATTCTAATTCCCTGATCAACATCAATACTGTTGGAATTTGGGGCCCCAGGATCGTTCCAATACTAAAACCTCTTGAGCATACACAACTTAATTGACAAGATGACAAGTGAGATAGAGAAAGAAAGAGATCTTGAGACAAGGATAGGGAACGTAAGCTGGATGCTTACTTCACTAAAAATAATAGATGTCCAAATTACAACATGGGAGTACTACTCAACCATATAAAGTGGTGCACTCACTAATGGAAGAATAAGAAGATGATGATACAAAATTTAGATTATGTCGAAATAATCTAAGTGTGTGTGAAGAGAATGAAGCAACAAAGCTAACAAAATAGTGTAACGAAATTGTAAATCAACCACAAGGTTAACTCACAAAAGATAGTTACCACCACCTCGTAGAAGACTTCCTGTTGCAATGAGAGTAGCCTCTCCTTCACCACAACTTCACCTCCTTCAAGAGTGTGAGAACACTCTATCTTCAAGAAGATCTCCAAGCTCTAGATCTTTGAGTGAGTGAGTTACACAATGAGCCAAGGGCCTTATTATATAGTTGTTGAGTACTCATGAAAAGCTAAAAGAAATCTTAAAGCTACGATCGTAATTGATCGCTACCGAAAAAGAAATCCGCAGCCCGTCCGTGTGCGTTTCCTAAAAGCTAAGTTTGATGACTAACAAAAAAACATTCGCTGCTGTTGCGTACGGGATTCGAACCCGGGTCATATCGTGTTTGCTTTTGAAACGTTGAACTAGACCAAGTCTGCCCACGTCGACTTATTGAAAGACTACAGAATAAAATATTTTATCTGTTGACTGCGCCCGCTTGGAAGGATATGGAGAAAGCTTTTTATGAAGTTGTTTGTTGGACCAATGAGGACATTGACTTCCAACAATCCCTCCTTCAATGTCATATTGGTACAAGATTCAGTAACCTGCAAATCTTCTCATGACTATCTCTAGTCAATGCTTTGTTAAATATATCTCCAACATTCTCACTAGAAGGAACATAAACCAGCTCAATGTGCTTCTTAGCTATCTGCTCTCGAATATAGTGGTAGTGTACCTCTATATGCTTTGTCCTTGCATGATACACTGGATTTTTAGCTATAGCTATAGCACTCTGGCTATCTGAAAATATCTGAATGGGTTGATGTACTCTTACATCAAGATAACTGAAAATCTTCTGCAACCATACTGACTCTAGAGTAGCTGTAAATGCTGCACGATATTCAGCTTCACACGATGAAGTGGCAATAGTGGGTTGTCTTTTTGAATACCATGAGATAAGACAATCTCCAAGATAAAAACAAAATCCACTAGTACTTCTTCTTGTGTCTCTATCACTTGCCCAATCAAAATCTGAAAATCCTTTTAGTAACAAATGTGTAGATTTCGATAATACCATAGCATAATTTGAAGTTGCCTTCAAATAATGAAAGATCCGCTTTACTGCTTCCCAATGTAACACTCTCGGATTCTGCATGAACCTTGATACTTGAGAAACTGCAAACTGTATATCAGGACGTGTACTACAAAGATATATCAAACAACCTACTGCTTGGCTATATAGAGTAGCATCAAATGGCTCTGCATCTGCTACCATTTGTAAAGACGTGTTCTGATCCATAGGTGTTTGCATAGGTTTAGAATCACCCATCTGAAACCTTTCCAAAAGTTTCTCAATGTACTTCTGTTGTGTCATGTAGACACACTCATCTCGAAACAGAAACTGAATCCCAAGATAATAATGTAGAATGCCTAAATCATTCACATCAAATGTTTGCTTCAATTCTTCTTTGAACATCTGCAAATCTTCATCTCTGGGACCTGTGACTATAATATCATCCACATAAATGATTGCTATAATCATCATACCTGTTTCAGCTTTGACATAAAGAGTTGGAGCCGCATCTGAGTTATGGAAACCAACGGATAAAAGATATGTATGTATCTTTTCATACCATGCTCTAGGTGCCTGTTTTAAACCATACAAAGCTTTTATAAGCTTACACACTAAGTGTTCTTTACCTGTCTCTTCAAAACCTTCTGGCTGCTGAATATACACATCTTCGTGTAAATCACCATTTAGAAAAGCAGTCTTAATGTCAAGTTGATATATATGCCAACCAAAATGTGCTGCTAGAGCAAGTACTGACCTAATAATAGTCATCCTAGACGTAGGAGCAAATGTCTCATCATAATCAATACCTTTTTGTTGTGCATATCCTTTGACAACCAACCTCGCCTTGTATCTATCAATAGTACCATCTGCTTTCCTTTTGATTTTGAAGATCCATTTTACACCTATAGCCTTCTTTCCTTCTGGTAACTCACATAGCTGCCAAGTTTGATTCTTATGAATAGAATCAATCTCTTCTTGCATAGCTTTTCTCCAAATAGGAATTTTAAGTGCATCTTTAACACACGCAGGTTCATCTTCAACAGTCGTAAGTGCCAAAATATCATGAATCTCGAAGTCTTCAGCAAAACTTACATGATCTTTTTGCTGTCTAGTTTGACTTCTTGTTCTTACATGATCTTGTTGTTGTTGTCTAGTCTGACTCCTTGTTCTTCCAGTAAAAGTCTTTATACCACTATCTTTCCAAGTCTGATATAACCACATAGGTGTATCCTTGAATAGTGGTGAAACTCTTTCTGAACTTTCAGCTTCCACAAGTTCTGGAACTTGTCCTGTCGATGTACTAGGACTTTCTGGAACTTTAACTTCTTCCATTTCTAGAATCAAAGTCTCTTGTGGAACTGACTTTGTAGATGGTTGTGAAATTCCTCTTTCTTCAACTTTTTCTTGAATACTAGGAATTTGAGGTTTAACTCCCTCCTGATATGGCTGAACATCTATATCCAGAATCTTTTTAAAAATTCCATAGTCATTTTCACTAATGAACTCTGGAATTTCTGCTTCTTTATCATAAACCTTATCTTCAGCAATATAAGCATTACATGAAAGAATAACTTCACCTGTTTCTAGAACATAAAACCTGTATCCTTTGCTTTCAACAGGATATCCAATAAAAATAGCTTTCTTTGCCTTTACATCTAGTTTGCCTCGGTCATTTTTCTCAACATGTACATAAGAAAGTGATCCAAACACTTTGAAGTAACTCACATTAGGTTTTCTATCATAATAAGCTTCATACGGTGTGATTACCTTTAAAGCTTTTGTAGATGACCTGTTTAAAATGTGATTAGCTCTATGTACTGCATCAAACTAGAATTTTGGTGAAAGCCTCTTGGACGCCATCATGCTCCGCATCATTTCAACAAGCACTCTATTTTTTCTTTCTGCAACACCATTTTGCTGAGGAGTATAAGCAATAGTAAGGTGTCGAGTAATACCTTTCTCATCGAGAAATGTCTGGAACTCATTTGACAAGTATTCTCCACCTCTATCACTTCTGAGAATCTGGACAGTTTCTTGACTTTCATTTTCAACCATAGCTACAAACTTCTTGAACATAGGAAAGACTTCTGACTTCGACTTAAGACCATAGATCCATGAGTATCTTGTAAAGTCATCCACAAATAGGACAAAATACCTGAAACCCTAAATAGAGTCTGCTCTCATAGGACCATTCACATCTGAATGAATAATCTGCAATTTCCTGGTAGCTGTAATATGACCATGTTTCTTGAAAGGTAGTTTATGCATCTTACCTTCAAGACAACCTTCACATATATCTGAATCATCAGGTAGCTTGAATGAGGGTAAACTCTCAACCATACCTCTGTCTTTGATATTCTTGAGAGCTCCAAAACTGATATGTCCAAATCTTTCATGCCATAGCTTCATATCTTCCACCAGTAATGAAGATTTGATTGCATATGCCTGACTGATTTTTGACAAAACAAAGACCCCTCCTTTATGCGTACCTTGCAAAAGACACTTGTCTTCTTTATGTGATAAGACCTTACAAAGATCTTTCTCAAATACAACTTTAAAACCATCACTTAAAAATGCAGATATAGATAGCAGATTTATCTTCATTTCAGGTACATAAAGGACATCTGATATTTGAAAAACACCACCTTCTCTTGACTTTAGGGTTACTGTACCTATTCCCACAACATCCAAATCATTGCCATCTGCAATAGTAACTCTTCTACCTGAAGAATAGGAGAGAGAAGAAAATACATCTCTACAACCTGTCATATGCTTTGTAGCACCTGAGTTGAATATCCAAGGACTTGCTGAAAGAACTTGTAAAGCTGCTTGATCAAAAGCTACTTCCTCAATAGTGATACAGGCATAAGAATCACCTTGAGATTTCCCTTTTTTATCATCTTCTGCAACATTACCTGATGCCTTTTTCTTTTCTGCTACAATCCTTTTATAACATTCTGACTGAATATGTCCACGTTTCTTGCAAAAAGAACATATTTTTACCTTCTTCTTAGAAGAATTCTCTTTAGATGTCGTAGATACAGAATCTGAAGTAGAAGGTGAGAGGGACCTACTTTCCTTCTTCTTATCCTTCTTCTTCTTACCCTTTGATGAAGATGAAAGTGCTTCTTCATTCTCTTCCATTCCCTTCAACTGATCTTCATCTTGAAGCAACAAGAACTCTAATTCTTCAAATGTAACCTCTCTATCTCTTGTGGTAAGGGTAAGAGTGGTTATGAAAGATCGATATGAAATAGGAAGTGAATTAATCAGCGTATTTACCATTTCTTCATCTGATATCTCAACTCCTACATCTAGAAGTTGATCTCTCAAGTCAACGAGTCTTGTAATGTGGGTTTGTATTGACTCACCAGCTTTCATCCTTGTATTTGCTAGTTGTCTCCTCAAGTGAGCTTTTCTAGCAGGATTTCTGCTCTGAAAAAGATTCTCAAGCTTTAACTAAGCTTGATTAGAACTTCTGCAAGATCTGATCTGTGGTAGAATATGCTTTTTGACGCTCATTGCTATGAATGAAAGTGCTAAAGCATCTCTAGCATCCCATCTTGCCTGATCTTCAGTAGGAGGAACTCTAGGTAAAGACCTAGCAGTGACTCTGGATGTCGAAGTGATTACCTCTTCTTCTGTTGGTTCTGTAATAGTAATTCCAGTACCTGTTGAAGCTGCTGTAGACCCTTCTTCGCCTTCTCGTCTTGGTCTTGTTAAGGATCCATTGATGATACTCCATAAATCCTTTGTCACTAACAAGTTCATCATCATGAAACTCCACATGGGATAATTAGAAGATCCATCCAACTTGTCTTCAATCTCAATTCTAATCTCACTCATTTATCTTAAGTGTGTATGTCAATTATGTAGCTCTGATACCAAGTGTTGGAATTTGGGGCCCCAGGATCGTTCCAATACTAAAACCTCTTGAGCATACACAACTTAATTGACAAGATGACAAGTGAGATAGAGAAAGAAAGAGATCTTGAGACAAGGATAGGGAACGTAAGCTGGATGCTTACTTCACTAAAAATAATAGATGTCCAAATTACAACATGGGAGTACTACTCAACCATATAAAGTGGTGCACTCACTAATGGAAGAATAAGAAGATGGTGATACAAAATTTAGATTATGTCGAAATAATCTAAGTGTGTGTGAAGAGAATAAAGCAACGAAGCTAACAAAATAGTGTAACGAAATTGTAAATCAACCACAAGGTTAACTCACAAAAGATAGTTACCACCACCTCGTAGAAGACTTCCTGCTGCAATGAGAGTAGCCTCTCCTTCACCACAACTTCACCTCCTTCAAGAGTGTGAGAACACTCTATCTTCAAGAAGATCTCCAAGCTCTAGATCTTTGAGTGAGTGAGTTACACAATGAGCCAAGGGCCTTATTATATAGTTGTTGAGTACTCATGAAAAGCTAGAAGAAATCTCAAAGCTACGATCGTAATTGATCGCTACTGAAAAAGAAATCCGCAGCCCGTCCGTGTGCGTTTCCTTAAAGCTAAGTTTGATGACTAACAAAAAACCTTTCGCTGCTGTTGCGTACGGGATTCGAACCCGGGTCATATCGTGTTTGCTTAGGAAACGTTGAACTAGACCAAGTCTGCCCACGTCAACTTATTGAAAGACAACTGAATAAAATATTTTATCTGTTGGCTGCGCCCGCTTGGAAGCATATCGAGAAAGCTTTTTATGAAGCTGTTTGTTGGACCAATGAGGACATTGACTTCCAACAAATACCTATTTCTATAATATCATCCACATATACACAAAGACATATGAATTCGCCATTTGATATTTTAATCAATAGAGAGGGATCTACCTTGATCAACAAAAAATCCTTCATCTTGCAAGTAAGTTACTAATCTATGATTCGAAGCTCTTGGGTCTTGCTTTAGCCCATATAAGGCTCTTATTAATATGCATATATTCAAGATATTGTATCTCTAAAACCCAGGGTTTGAGCTATTTATACCTCTTTTGAGTTTCGTCCATTGAGAAAAGCATTATTCACATTTATCTCATATATCTTTTAATTCTTGGTAGCTTTAATACTCATGAGTACTTTGATTATAGACATCTTTTCTATAGGAGAAAATGTCTCCTCATAGTCAATGTCTTGGGTCTAAGCCTATACCTTGGCCACTAGCTTAGCCTTCTAACTAGTTATTGTTCAATCAAAATTCCATTTTACCTAATAGATCCATCTGGATCCAATACCTTCATGGTTGATGTCTTGGGAACTAATTCCCAAGTATTATTTTCTTGCAATGCTCCACTATATTCCTCCATGGCATGCTTCCATTCTAGTTTCTTATTTGCTTCCTTATAAGATGAGGGCTCTTTAGAGTTAGTTTTGTGCTATGTAAATAGAATTATTGGTTACTAATGAGGTGACATATCCATACCTTTCTAGCTTATTGTTGTCCCTTTGATGGTTTGTTGAGATGATTGTCATACATCTCTTAAATCTTGCAATTTTTCTTTACCTTTGGAGTTCCTAGAATTGATCTCCCTTCTAGGTGTCTTTTAGTAACCCATGATTCAATTAACCCTTCAAGTGTTTGTGATCTTTTGCTTGAAATTGTTGGAGACTCATCCTACACATCATAGGACAATTTGATTTTCATGTTGTTATCTTCAAACCAAGATTTATGTTCATTAAATACTACATCTTGACTTACTATGAACCCCTTAGTTCTAGGATTATACAACCTATAACCCTTTTGATTCAGTTCATAACCTATGAAGACACATTTCTTTGCTTTGGGATCAAGTTTTCCTCTTATTTGAGATGGTATATATGTATATGCAATGTACCCAAAACAATGGTCTAAGATTGGTCTTCTTCCATTCCAAGATTCATAACGAGTGACTCGTTCTAAAGACTTTGAGGGTAACTTGTATGCATAGATAATTGATTGACCTAGTGGATTCTACAATGGTCCTGTTTCTTCTCTTTATTACACCATTTGACTCAAGTGTATATTTGGTTGTTATTTAAATATCTTTTGATTCCTCTTTCTTGAAAAAATAAGAATCAAATTTATAAGAGAAATATTATCTTCCTCTATCAGAACTTAGCCTCTATAATGTTCTACCCATTTGATTCTCTAATAGTGCTAGATACATTTTTAAACAAGCAAACACTTCAAATTTATGCTTGATAAAATAAAGTACAGCCCATCTGCTACGATCATCAATGAAAGAAACATAATACCTTGAACCTAAGATACGAGGTTCCTTGTTTGGTCCCCAAACATAATTGCAGATAAGTACCAAGATGTCTCCATGTATGTTTCCCTTCTTTGTGAATTGTTGCCTCTAAGATTTGCTAAATTGGAATTCACTACATTTTCAAATAATATGTTGCTTTGAAATATTAGGTAGCCCACATAGACTTTAATCTCTAATAATTTGTCTTCAGGTTGTCTCTCCAATGTGAGCTAACCTTTTGTGGCAAACCTCTGAGCTAACCTTTTGTGGCAAACCTCTGACTCTTATAGGTTTTGGGTGCCATAGTTGAACAATGCTATATTCCTTGTGTCTTGGAGTTCAAAGGTGAACAACCTACCTTTCTTTTCTCATTTTTCTATCTTCTTGAATCTTTGGCATGGGTCCTCTACATAAGCTTCATACTTTGTGAACCTCACCTGCAAGCCCTTTTACACAATGTGGCCTAGATTTATCAAATGGGCATTTCCGATAAATGACAGGAATAAGTATTGAAACATTGTCACTATAACGATCGGAAATTATTTCCTTTCCATTTATATAGCAGTTGCCACATCAAGAGAATTATTATTTCTGTAAATATTAGCATAAAAGAAAAAGAAAGATTAAAAAAAAATCCATTGATATAATAACCATCCGTATATCCATCGGTAATCACAAAAAAATAATTAAAAGAACTATTTAACCTGAATTTTATAACAATGGCCATATCGACACAACATATATTCCTACATTTTGCACGTCCAAAAAAATAATTGCCAATGGATACACCGACACCCCTCATTTTAAATTTATTTTGCATCTATCAAGAAACCCCAATTCTAGTGCAATGAATGTGCTTAAAGAATTTGAAGAGTCACAAATCTTTGTACATTTTAGGCCGATGAAGTTTTTTGGTTATTATTTTCCACATGTGTCTGAGAAGTTGGCTCCTCAATATGTATTTTCCCTTTCCTTTGCGCCTTAACCAACTTAATATTTGGTTCCGTACTAGATTGTAATGCATCTAGCCGTAAACTAGTTTCATGCTACTATCACATTTTCTCTATTTTGATTTTCCATAACAAAGAACTAGCATACATACTTCTAGCATAATCATCTAGCGCTAACAAATAGAGACCGTGTTTTCCTCACTTCTTCTTTTTTTCTAGCCTTTTAATGTATATCATGCATAATGCTTGAAATATTAAGGCTATATAATTTACTTTCCCCCTATTATGATTCTAATAGTGTTGCCTAATTCTCCCATGATACATAATTTTATTTAATTAGTCAGCCAGGACACTAAGAACCATGGGGATTGAGGAAATCTCTCAAGATGATATCCCTTTGGAACAATGAAATATTTTCGCATTCCTACTATCAGGTCAAATTATTTCTCCATGAAAGTTTTAGATGCTTTTTGGAAATGATAATCTCCAATACCATAGAGTTGAAATCCTTTTGCAATAAATTCTTCTTTAATATAATAGGATCTAAATAGATGATTATCTATTGACTGTATCGATCACAAAATGTTTGCCTGCTAGCTTGATTTACCAAGTTAGCTTGATCACTTCCATGGCAAGTTAAAAAAAAGTCCACAAAATCCGAATCCTTTAGGCGTGTGTGATTCTCTTCTCAATGTATAAAATAATTAAAAAAAAAAAAAAAAACTCATCATGAAAATTAAAATGTGACAAGTTATTACTTGTAGTCTTCAACTACCCCTCCTCATCCCCCTGTTCCATCTTTTGTATGCTTTCCTACACTACCACTACTATAATAGGTCTCACTCATCTTTGTTGTGATAAAACATACCCTCCTGGATTAGTTGCCTTGTTTCAAGAATTAACGTCTATAGGAGAAATATTTCCTAGGATGCTCAAAGAATTGGCTAATAAAAGTATTCCAAAAATATAAAAATGCTTAATGTAACTGTGAAAATGAAAGCAATTATGAATTTTCTCTCCCAAAAGCCACCAAACATTTTGACTCACAAAATCCACCAAAAGATATGAATCCCCACAAAACTACTGAAAGAATACTACATCCATCATGATTCTCATATTCTCAAGGCCATAATACTAATATATGATATTTTCTTACATCGTACTACTAAATAAATTTTGATGATTATTTTGTTCATTCAATATGCCTAATTTTTTTTTTCCTTCTTAGGTCAATGAATTACTACATGCGAGCTAACTTCGTTCATTTAAAGTCAAAAAAGTACTTTCCACATTCTACCTTTTCAAGGTTAGAAAATCATTACTTAGTACTTCTAGCTTTTTCTGAGTCATGGAATTATCTTGAATAGATGGATTATGATCAAATCAACTTGTGGTATTGCAAATTGATAAGGTTTGGGATGATACCTGTTTACAAGTTTTAGAATTTTCTCCCATTATAAACTTATAAAAAAATATATGGCCAATCCGCATTGCTCTCTAATCTAAAAAGGCCCTATATATTGTGATTTGAGCTTATTTCCTAGATTGCCCAATCTAAGGCTATAGAATAAATCCCATACTTTGTATGCTATAGGACTCATTAGAGAAGTGTTTCAATACTTGCTCCTATCATTTATTTGCATTCTAGTGAGTTTCTATTTTTAACGATGCTTCATGCATGTTTAAGTGACCCAAAAAACCTATTTTGGTGACCTCCAAACTTGTAAAAATTATAGGCAAGGGCTTTGGGCACCGACATGTGTTCATAGCTACTCCACAGCTTATGAGTAAGGTGAAGAAAGAGGCATGGAGCTTGGCTTTACATTGATCATCCTTAGAAAAGTTCATGGCTCCTGTCACATAATCCTAGTAGGAGATGGTTGAACCACACCTTAAGAGCAGGATTAAGAAGTAATCCTCAACCATGGCTTTTGGGGCAAGTGGTTAGCCCATCACACTCCTAATCGGGAGGTTGTGAGTTCAATTCCCAACATTGGTATCAGATCCTAGTTGAGAAATTGGGCGAGATGGAGGTTCGCACTTCATTTGTGGGCACTTGGAAAAAGCGCTTATCCATGGTGAGTGTGAAACTGACCTTGGATGAAGGTGCATGGGCATTTGGGCACCCATGGAGGGTGGGATAGGTCCAAATTTGGTCCATGTGCTGGAGTTTGAGGTTGGTGGAAGCGCTCATGCATGGAAAGTGGGTCCAAGAGTTAGAAAGGTCCACAAGTGAGCATTGAGGACAATGCGCAGTCTAAGGGGGAAGGAATGTCACATAATCCTAGTAGGAGATGGTTGAACTACACCTTAAGAGAGAGGATTAGGAAGTAATCCTCAACCATGGCTTTTGGGGCAAGTGGTTAGCCCATCACACTCCTAATCGGGAGGTTGTGAGTTCAATTCCCAAGAGCTCCATGGCTTGGAGGCTTTTGTGATAGTGTTGGCTACATGGAAACCTCTTCAACCAATATTGTGGAAACAAGGAATATTAGTGTATCGGAACCCACCACCTAGCCCATAAACTGAACTTTTTTATCCACCACACTATGTGATGTCGCACCTAAAATATACTATTGACTTACACTAAAAATCCCCGTCTACCTTTATACACTCCCAAGTTTTATTTATGTTTTCCTTTTGTAAACATATATTTTATTTGAATTCTTCAAGCAATTTTGAATCTATCAACTCATGTCCCCTACCCATAGCATGAAGGCCATTGGTGAACCATCTCTACCCAACATAAAAATTGATAAACAACGTGAGCTACTTTGATATGAGCTCCAAAGCATCCAAAATGAAATCAAGGAATGTGATACTCTACTTCAAAAGATGCATGCCAAATATCAATCTTGTTTTTGTGGAGAAGGATATTACGGCAAGCCAAGGAAATGGCATGCTTTCCAATATTGGTATGAACGATTTCCAATTTTCACAATTTGATGGTATGAACGATTTCCAATTTTCACAATTTGATGGGCATAACATTGATCAATTTGTTTTATCAATGTTTATTTAAATTTTATGACTTTTATTTAACACTAGTAACAAATAGAGAAAGTAGAATTTCCCACCAACTATATGACACATAAGGCATAACTTTGGTGGAAAATATATCAGATCGAGCAACAACATGCAAATGTTAAAGGATAAAGTCAAAGAATCTTTTGTTCGTCCTTATTTTGAGCTACATGCTTGTGGTTCATGGACCAAATTTGCATGGAGGGATGGTGTTACTATCATAACATATAGTGAGAATGAGGTTTGGAAAAAAGTATGTTTTGCTCAATTGATCGGGATAGTCCTCAAAGAAAATTAACAAAGGAAATGTGAAGATGGTTCGGAGATGGGGATCCAAGTCAAGCTAAACTTGCTACAACCTACTAGTTTTTATGAAGTTATTTTTTTCTCATGATGCATGTAGAGGGTTCCAATCAATCACCAAGCTGATTCATCTTCAACGATCGCATCAATGGCAACCAATTATTAAGCCTACTTTTGCTCTCAAGCACAATTTCAATATCTTTTCCATGTTTACCTTACCATGGGCTCCTAAATCCTAGTTTTTCATTAACTCATTTATCCTTGTAATTTCAAAGTAGTGTTTCTTTTAACCCACAAACTTTGATGATGGGTGCGCAACAGAAGTAGCCATGTGTAACCTATTGGAATAATTGCAAATCTCTACACACCAAGCAACGTGCATTTTCCATCCTTCCAACATAAAAGTTGTAGTAGGCATTAGGAAAAAAGGTGAACCCTGGATGGGCCTTTTAGCTCAAAGAGTGATTAGTGATGGACCAATCAGAAGAGGGTGGTGGCCACAGTCTATACCCTATAAAATACTAGGCTGAAGGGGGAAGAGGGGACAAGATTCCTCTATGTTCAGGGTTGTCTTCTAGAGAGAGAAGAAATCTCGTAATCAGGCTGGGCCCAAAAATTCAAAATTTTTTAAAAGTTGTAAAACTCATCATAATACCATTAAATGACCTCCATATCACTTTTCAGGGTCAAAAGTGCTATTTTTGACTTCTAATTCAAAATCCGTGCATATTTGTGGACTAAAAAAGTGACTTTTTTCAAAATGACTCAAAAAACTCTATTTTCCCTCTTCAAACTCCCATTTTCATACCCAAAACCCAAAAAGTCATATTTTTCACCTCTATTCCCTCCATACCATACAACAGAAGCATTGTTTCTCCTCCTACCATTCTCCCAACTTCTGCAGCAATGACAACAACTCTTACTCCCATGGAAAGCTCCAGAGCTCGTAGGAGACCAAAGGACGAAGTTCACACAATGACGTGCCACAACATCAAAACAATGGAAGGAAGTTGGCTACCACAAGAGTTTTGCAAAGGTGCATGGGTGTACATGCAGCCATCTGGACTTGGTCCTCATCGTGTTCGAGATCGTGGAAATTTGGATCTTCATTGGAAAGGTAAGCTCTTAGGCTTCAAGCAGCAAACACATGGTGGGATGGTTGCTATTGTACAACATGTCTTCACAGTTTCAACCATGAAGTTAGAAAACTCCAATAGAATTAGATATCCAATCCATTGTGAGTATTTCTATTTTCTCAATGCTTCATGGTGTTAAATGTCTTAATTACTCATCTCATATGTTTTTCATTGCTACAGTCATATTTCCTTCTAGTTTAGTGGAAGAGCAACCACTTCATAGTCTCACAGGAACTTTCAAAGCATTACATGCAGACATTGGGGCATTAGTGTTTCCAGATGTACCTCCTGCTAAACTTATTCGTGAAAGGATCTTCTTTTACACTCACGAGTACATTGTTCCTTCCACAGATGGTGAATATGGAAGGTTGGAGATTATCAAAGTTGACTCTCTTCTTAGTTTAGAGTGGCCAAAACCTGATTTTTGGTCCATATCATCTTTCAAGCGTAAGATGGTGATGGACATACATAACTCTTTGAAATTCACACGCGTATCTAGATCAATAGGTCTTCATTGGACTCTACCAATCCATTGCTTTGTTTTCATATGTCAAGGCATTCCTTTTGTAGAAACTCCTACAATGTTCCTATGTAAAGATATTACATACGAAGCAGTAGAAGGATTGTTAAAGGAAAACTGGGGTTATGTAGAAGGATTGTCAAAAGGGGATAGATATCGTTGTAGAATTGGTGACACAGGTATAGGGTTTCGCTATTTAAAACATCGCACCTCATTGTACATCAGATTTTATTATGATCGTTGGATGTGTAAACTAGGAGAGTGGATACCTTTGCAAAGCTCGGAGGGATCTTTAGCTTCATTAAATTAATGTGAAGTTACCAAACAATGATATGGAGGTGGTTTTAGTTAATCAACATTGGAACTTGGCCAACTTGAGAGAGCACTTACTTATCATGGGATATGACGATCTTCATGATTTCAAATTTCGAATACGAGGGAACAAGGTAAGAGTTGTATTCCATATATACATATATATATATATATATATATATATATATATATATATATATATATATATATATATATATATATATATATATATATATATATATATATATATATATATATATATATATTATTCTATCACTATTGTTCATGATTTGAAAATGTTTTACTCTTTTATGAATTGTCCACAGATTGGAAAGAGATTGGAAGACAAAATCAAGGTTCTTGCTGATTGGAGCATGGATGGAACTGACATTTCATTGTCATAACTCTTTTTTGTAAAGATACTGTGAAACCTGTAAACAAACCTATTTTTGCAATGAAAAATTTTTCACATTTGCTTCAAGGATATTTTGGCCACATTCTACTTGTATCTGTAAATTCTCAAGGTTTTTCTTGAAAGAGCATTCTTATTGTTTATTTCCTTTGATGTGATCTCAAATGTCAAAGTTTTCCTTTTCAAGACTCTTATGTTTTAATTTAAGGAAAAGTCACTTCTATGAAAAAGTGGGACCCATCACTTAAAAATTCTAGAAAAGTTATAAATAGGAGTCCTCTCTCCTCATTTCTCACTTTTGCAACCACATTGAGTGTTAGAACAGTCTGCATTTGCAAGCTATGGCTTCCACCTCTGTACCTACTAAGAGTGCACGCCACAAGTTTCTAGAATTCTTGGAGGATTCAGATTACAAAGGTCAACATGACCTATATGATCTTCTCTCCAAGGTTCCTGACCTCCATGGAACCGTGCAAATGAATGCCGATGCTTTGGAGGAGCTACTTCAATATATGCAAGTTCATATATTGCGTTTCTCCATTGAAATACCACCATATGATGGAACTTGGGTTCCATGTGACCTTCTCACCTACATTCACAAAGGTGATGAGGCTTTTGCAAAACGATTGAAACGGTTCCAGGCAATTGCAGAGGAAGCAGGGCACCTTCTTGATGAAACTGTGCCACTTATAAGGAAATTGAATAGGAAACGCAAGATGGGTCCAAAATATCTTTCATTCATTGCTGCCACAATTTTCTTTGTGAATGAGGAACCAGAACCAATTCCTCATGAGATCCCTCATCTTCTTACAAGTGGTTTTGTCGAGGATAAAAAGGAACCACCTCAAGAACCCTTGAATCTCCTATTAGAGAGAGAATCTATTGAGAAAACTTATCCTCTTGGTGTGGATGATAAGTTGAAAGAAGTGCCTAAGCCATCCACCTCTTCGGAGCCAGAAGCAACTATTCCAGAGGTGGAGATTGAAACTTTTTCAGTGGTTCTTGTCGAGGGACAAGAATATTTGTTTTTACATGATGTAGAGAAGGCATTTGGGCTACGGCTTGATGAATGCCTAAGTTTGTTTTGTAATTTGTCAGAGTGTCCTTTGGATAGTACCTCTGAGTTGTTGGAGAAAAAGTGTTTGCCATTTGGTGACTCAGTGGCCGACACAATAAAATTGGTTTGCAATGACATACTCACAAGTGAACATGAACATATCACAGAAGAACAATTTAATAATGCACAAGAAAGGATATTGGAATCAAAAATTCCCTCCTCACCAGTAATCGAGCAGAGTGGGATGTCCCACTCCAGCATTAATTTACAACTTCAAGAGAGAGGAGAAGAAGAAGATAGAGTTCAGGATGTAAGTATCTTCAATTCATGTCATTCATTCTCACAAACACATGCAGCTACTAATCATAAAACTTTGTGCAGGAGGTGATTGAAGTCGACAAGTTTGCAGCAAGGAGCGGAGGTGATCGAGTGGCTCGTGGAGGTGGCTCATCCCTTGCAAACTACATTGGGAAACTTCCCAAAGACCATTTTGTAATTATCCATAAAGAGTTCAGTCCTCAGGGCCACTTCATGACATGGTGTCTAAAGGCCTTAAGTAAATTGCTTTGTTTATCAACCATTACATAGGGGAGTAATTGTATCTTTTTAGTTAAGAAATCCCTTGTATCTACAACCTTAGGTTCCAACTTCCGTGGAAAGGTCTTAGGCCAAATAGGTATATCTCTAGGTCTAGGTGTTAGAAATGTTGATCAAATAGCAAACTCAATTTTGACTTACACCCTACCCATGGCTTTGGAGCATCGAAAGAGAGTCATTGAGAAACTCAAAGCCAATTGATGTAAACAATTGAATTAATATCAAATTTTCACTTTGCTTTATTTACAATTGTCTCAAGTATTTTTTTTTCAGTATATTATCTAAAATTCTTTTGGACCTGCATGGGATGTATTGATGTCATGTAGGGCATTGGGAGGACCTTTAGTTTCATTCTTTTGGACTCTTGATCATTGGGTAAGCCTCCATTAAGGTCTTCTAGGGCATTGGGAGGCCAAATAAGGCACTGCCACAGAAACGCGGGAGAAGGCCCTGCAAAACGTTTGCAGGGCCTTCTCCCGCGTTTCTGTGGCAGTGCCTTATTTGGCCTCCCAATGCCCTAGAAGACCTTAATGGAGGCTTACCCAATGTTCAAGAGTCCAAAAGAATGAAACTAAAGGTCCTGACATGCCCAAGGTTACCTTACATGAGACTCAACCTTCACTAGATGGATATTTTCAAGAATGCAAATGTTCTAAGTTTCAAAATGCTCTGCTCATATGTTTCAAAGGTATAGGGAGGTCAAAATTTGTTCATATTAACTACCCCTGAACTAGCTTTACTAGTCATGATCCCTCTTTCATATTTCAAAGGCTTTGTAGGGCATTAGGAGGCCAAATAAGGCCCTGCCACAGAAACGCGGGAGAAGACCCTGCAAACATTTTGCAGGGCCTTCTCCCGCGTTTCTGTGGCAAGGCCTTATTTGGTCTCCTAATGCCCTACAAGACCTACATGACCTTAAAAAAAAAAAAAAAAAATCAGTACAGGGATATTATCACTAGATCAAAATGACAAGATAATAAAACAATCATTCATATATGAGAGATTATCACAAGAAAACACATGGAAATGTAAAATGACTACTCATGTTTCATTCTAAATAATGAGATTATAAATGGAATAGAGGAAAAGTGCTAATGTTTCATTGAAAATGGCAATATTTACAAAAAATCTCTTGTTCATAGAGATCAGTTACAAAACTTAGCTACGATCACCCCTAATTCTCCTAGCTAACTGTATGTCCTTCGGTTGTATAGTGACTCGCTTAGCATGGATGGCGCACATGTTGGAATCCTCTAGCATTGATATTAAAAATGCTTCAGCTGCCTCTTGTAAAGCTTCTAAAGCTAGAGCTTGGATCCTTAACCCTGCACAATACCTTTGTAACTCTTCTTTGACCACCCTTGCAAAGGGTCTTCTAGGTATGAGAAGCTCAGCTGTCTTTTGATAGTGCCTTATCTCTGCAAATGCCTTCGTATATCTTCTTCTTCGTTGTGGTGCTCTAGCTTGTGGTGGTGGTGGTCTTCGTTGGACATTTTCTTGTGGTCTTGGTTGGGGTGGTCTACGACGAGGTTGAAAGAATTTCTTCTTCCGTTGCACGCGTCTTGAGCTTTCTCCTTGTTCAGGATGTTGTTGCTGGCTTTGCTCTCTCTCTTGATCATTGGGTATGGCCCCCTGATTTGATGGTAGTGTCTTTCCCGCTACAGTAACCCTATGATTTGTAAATATTTCTTCGTTACCCCATGGTGGCAATCTTTGACTCTCATCACTTGATTGTGAACCTTGTTGAGACACATCCTCATGCGATTCATCAAAATCATCATCAGAAACTACCTGTCTATGAGCACGCTCCTTCACCCTTGTCTTTGTTGGTCTCTTTGGTGATGGAGGCTCATCATATGATGATGGTGGTGATTGGGGTTGATTTACGGCCTTTTCCCTGGATTGCCCATGTTCCACTTGTTCATGCAACTGTTCACTCCCAGAGGTATGGCCACCACCTGTTTCGCGATGGGATGCAGAGTGCGAGACACTACGTCGCCTTTTGTGGTGATTCATCCATGGTGGCTTCTGAGTGCCTTGCACATAGGTAGGAAAGTTAATGGGATCCTTCCTTGCAGTTTGCTTTGTTCGTGCCATCCTCTATAGTGCTAGAATGTTGAAATGAGACAATGAGTCTCCTTTTATAATGTTTCACTTAAAAAGGTTCTGTTCACACCTGAATGGACAAAAAATAGTTTAAAAATTAAAAATTACCTGAAAAAATTGCAAACAAGAGATTAGTGTGTAGCAAACCTTATGAATTATTGAGAAAATGCCATGAATGTATTAAATGACTTCACTTCCATGATGAACCCTCTCGTGTTCTTGTAGCCCGCCATTGAGCATGACGTAAAGGTCCCAATGATGACTTCCATTTTTCACTAGCTAAGTTGTGTTGATGAAATCTTGCAAGTTTTGCAACTTTCGACTCCTTGGCTCGTTCCATTGCATATGTCCTTGAAAATGCAGTACGATAAAACCAATTAAACATCTCTTCCATATAGTTTGATTGCATTGCACCACCACCATGTCGTGTGTTCTTGAAGTAAACACCTCTAGCCTTGTAATGTGACTTCTCCATTCCTTGTGTACTAAAAATCTCCAATGAACCATATCGATGCATAAAAAATGCTCCATGTGCAAATAAAAAATATGCTGAAATGATATAAGTACATATAACACAATCTTATCAACAAGAAAATTGAAAAAATAAGAAAACTTACAATGTAATGTGTAATATTGCTCTCTCCCCAAGATAGGATGAAACACTTTGCAAACTCCATTAATGTATCTTGAAACAACTGACGGTCATTTTTGTTGGAGCTATTAAGACTCATTAAACCTACCAACTTATCTAAGCATGACCAAACCTTCTTTCGCCTATTACTAAGGTCAATTTGAGAATCATTATCAGTGGTGATCATGCACAAGTCTTTCCATAGCTCCCTGCATTCATTTTCCTTAGGGCTTACACCTGTTCTGAAAAATTTTCTTGCCTTCTTCCCTGTCATTGACACTTGTTGCAAACTATTTTGCGATTCACCAGGTTTTTTGACAACTAGAGTTACATTACCACCATGACAACCAATCGAATGAAGCAACTCTTCCAATTTTTTGATTGCTTGTACAGATTTATCAATTGGCTTCATGGAAAATGCATATTCTATGTGGAGCTTCAATAATCTATCAAATATTCTCATGAAAGCATGCAATGTGCAAAAGTGAACATTAACTAATGGAAATGGAATAATGGGATTCCAATCTTTATCTAATGTGTCACGGTTAGGTATTTCTAACATTGGACACCTTAACAAAGGTCTATCCCATTCCGTGGAAGTAGGTGCATCTATGTATTCATCTAAGCTAGATAGTACTTTTTGTTGTCCCTTTGTTACTTTGTAGCCTCGAGTACAAAATGGACATGGATAACGAGCAGATGCACCTTGCTTGCAACCTAACATGCATTTGATAGTTTTTAAATCCCCACCCAAGTGCCAATCTATCTCAAAATCACCAAAGTTTTCTATGTGGAGCTTTGCACCATGAATTTGAGAAAGTATTACTTTAGTGATCCATGGGGTCCTACTAAAAATCCATGAAAGAACATCATTGGACTCTTTAGGTACTTCAATAGCACCTAACCACCATATTTCTTTCTCGGATTGAACACTATATGTAGACTTAGAGCTAGAGTTACAACTTTCATCAGATATGGCATTTCTCATAGCTTCATTCATGAGTGTCAAACTCAATCTCTCCATTCGTCGTCCCTTTATAATCTGGCATTCATCTAACTTCAATATAAACTGTAATTTGGTATTACAATCTGCATAAATTAGCAAAATCTTTATAACATCAAAATACAATGTATATCAAGGTAACAATAGTGCACATACCTGGTATAGTAGATTTGTAAAATTGAACCATTGCCTGTTGAAGCCTCTCCAAATCCACGAATATGTTGTTGTACTTTGTGTAAGGAAATCCATTTCCAACTGCGCTTTTCAACTCTTTTTTGGATGTAGATAAATGATAAATAGACATAGGCATAATATCCTCTATATATAAGTAGTTTCCAAGAATACTAGTTATATCTTCATTGGACATTGACTTCTTTAGCGATACCTTGTAAGGAGATGGAAACATATTCTGTAAAATACCTTCTCTTTTTAATGAATGCTTCAAAAGGTTGTACAATGCACTGTATCCTTTAGTACTAATTCCTGCTTCATCACATACCATCTGCACGTCTCTAGGAGTGATAATATCTTGTAACTTTTTTGTGAAATCTTTAATCACTTTCTTCTTGATTAGGTTTCCTATCCGTGACTCCAAAATACTAACCACCTGCTTGTTGGTCAAACAAGAATTTAATAACTTGAATTGATCCTCTGTTGTTGATGATGCATTAATATCTTCAACGAATGACCTACATAACAAGAAAAAAAAATATATATATATATACATATAAAAGTCTTCCAAAAAGAGAAACAAATACAAGCCAAACCTTATTGCAAAAACTCGTCGTTTGCGTGCTCCACCACCAATTGAAAGAGAGTCAAAGGATGTTAATGATCGTCTCCTACGTCGCATCCCAAGTGGAGTCTCTCTCAAGTGTTGGACAGTGTTTTTAAATGTCTCAATTGTTCTCTCCTTTTCTTCCATATGCTTTTCAAGCTCTGCAAGATTTTCTTGTAAAGATATGATTGTGCTTTCAAAAGTGACCAACCTTGTATGATTTAGTTGATATTGTTGAATCCAATACTTAGTAATGGCAGTTGAATGTGTAGATAATCGTTGACAATAACCTAAGAGCCCAGCTTTACCGGCACCGATGAACTGAAGTAAAGTTGAGAGGTTATGGAATGTTGGATGGTAAGAAGACATTGGATCAGGAGGGTATAATGAACCATGAGTCCAAAGATCAATACTCTTTTCTCCAGCTTCACGACGCTCATTTTGAGAGTTCACATCATTGTTGCATTGTGTATTTGGAGCAAACTCTCTGGGCACACGAACATGGATACTTGTTGATGCTGGGGCATGAGGACGTCCTAATGTGAGGTTTGTAATAGGTGTCAACACCATCTTTTCCAACAATTAAACAATACTGAGAAAGAGACCAGAAATTTGTTTGGAAGAGATGCTAGAGCATGATTTTCTCAAGAAAAGTTTGTTTTCTTGGATGAGGATGGGTCACAGTGTGTTTTTCCACTGAGAATAGCCAAAAATGTTGAAATTTTGAAAAAGTCATTTTTTGGGTGAAGAGTAGTTACGGATTTGATGATGTGGCACTCTACTTTTGGAGGGATTTTAAAAATATTGCTTTTTCAAAAGGAAAATTAAAAACTAAACTAAAAAAAGGTCACTTCTGACATATATATTAAAAAATGAGCCCTTTCAAGTAAATAAACACTGAAATTGAGACTTAAAAAAAAAAATCATTTTTTTATTCCCATACATGCTCGAGTTTGATGATGTGGAAAGTAGATTCCCTTTCTCTCTCTCTAAAAGAAGAGAGAGAGGAGCCTAGTAAGCCTTAAAAAAAGCCTACTCCAGCCTACTAAAAAGTGCCCTATTAAATGCACTTTGTCCCCTTAGACAACAGCAGAATGAGGCTTAATCCCTAAAAATTAGGGATCCTTACAAGGCCCATGCAGGGTTCACCCTTTTTCCTAATGGTGAAGTCTAAAATGTGAAGATACTCAAGAGGAAGGCCATGGTTCTTGGATGGAAGAAGAATTGTAAAAGGATTAAGCCACCTTGGGTAAAGAAATTTCAATTCATTCTTTACTTTTGAATGCAAGGAACAGTTAATGATTAGATTCTTACTATTTCGCATGATTTGAGAGCTCGAAATCTTTTATTTCACATACATTAGCGCATGAATTAGATTTAAAATCTTTTCCTTCCATGTAAAAATTTAAAGTTATGTTTCTCGGATGAATTAATCTTTTAATGCTCCAATATCTAGCACTGTTTGCTAAATTTAATAATGCTATTTCTACACCGATTTGCATTTATTGGCTTGAACTCATTGAAAGGAAGCTTGATGACTAATTGAAATTCATAAAAATTCATATTTTGTTTTTAATTTTGGACTCCTACGAGTTACAAGACAATGTCATGGGACCCGTTGAACAAGATCAAGAGCCAATGGCAACACAAGATCCAAAAAAATAAAAATTAATTATTCAAATCAAGCCCAAATTTCTTTAAGCTTGAAAGAGGTGGAATGCTGATGTAGTTTGTGCAATTGTTACTGTTGAAAGTGAATCTTTTGTTACTTTAATAAAACGCATGAAAAAGGCACACGACAATTTGTTTCATTTTGGCTTTCCATGTATGAGGCCAAGAAGCAAAATAGGAATCAAAATTTGGAGAATCAACTAATGAATGAGAAGCATTTACATTCTAGGAAGGATGGAAAAGATAATCAAGCAATTATGGAATATAACATATTATTTGTTGCTTGTTGGTGTTGCAATAACACGTAAAGTGTCTCAAAGATATATGTGTCTTCTTCTTGTAGAATATGATGTATCAAAGGTATCATTCAACACCCAAGCTAGACCTTCTCCTCTTACTTTTGAAGAGTTTTCTATGCTACTACTAGAGAAAGATTGTTTCTAGAGAATTCTGAAGTCGCAAGAAATGCTTCATTTTGTATTGAAGGAAAAAGAAAATTTATCTTCTAAGAGCTGCAGGAAGAATCCAAAGATAAAGAGAGTCTAAAGAACAACATCATCTCATCAAATGATAAGAAAGAGGATTGGTCTAATTCCTTCATGCCTATGTAGGAAACCATCCATGTAGTGGTAAGTAATGACTCTCAATGCCCAATCAAAAGGACTATAACCATATCTTATATTGCCTCCCTAGGCATAAAGAGAAATTTTTCTCATGTACTATATGTTCCCCACAATAAAAAGAAATCTTTTATGAATTTATATAGTTATAGATTGTGGTTTTAAAGTTCTATTTAAGAAGAATGGTGTAAAGATTTCATGCATCAGTGATCATTGTGGGTAGAGGATTACAACAAGGACATTTTTATGAGTTAGTGCATTACAAGTATACAAGGAAAAGATATTAGCGTACCATGAGACAAAAAATTATAGAAAATTGGATTTTCTGTATTGAAAGATTTGCAATACATAGGGAAAGTAGCTTATTGACTTTCATTTTCCAATTTATAGGAACCTTGTCAAGATTGTATGGTGCATAAGGAAGATTAAAATGCATGTCCTCAAGAAATCAAGAAACAATCGAAAGATCTTCTAGAATTGGTACAAGCTTATCTTTCTGGTAAATTTTCTATTCCTACTTTTAGAGGAACTTTTGATGTTTTGATGCTATTGAAATATCCTAATAAAATGATGTGGTGTATTCAATTTGAGAGAAGGGTCATTCCATTGAAAAATAAATAATCTAGCACAAGAATGTTGAAAATGAAACGAGTAAAAAGTTTAAGAAAATAAAAATTGAATCATGGAGAAGAATTCTTATCAATGGAATCCAGAAGCTAGTGCAAGGGAGCATGGATCCAAAAAGGATCACTCCATGATTCATAAAGATGAACTAAATGGTGTAATTGAGCAAATGAATCATATTTTAGTTGTATCGGATCATGCGTGTTGAAGTTCAAGGAAATGTGGTTCATTTTGAGTAGAAGCGATCAACATAGTACTCTAGCATCCTAATCCACAGCTACAAAAAGGCACTCAAGTGATAATGCCTCAAGAAGTATCATTTGTTAAAAGGCCTTCATCTATGTATTTCAAAATTCCTTGGTGTTTCTGATATGCAGATGTTTGTGACTCATCAATGTCATATAGTATCACCCCTAATACCAACCTAGTGTTATAAATCTCTAGAATAGTAGACAAGCAATAAACTTAACCTTGTGGTTAAGTGTAATGATCTGGAATGATCAAATCTTCTAGAAGCATCAAAATCAAGTTCACTTGAGGTAACTCATGTAGACTAGGACATATGGCATGTTTACAACTAATGGACTCTAGAGGACTAAGAAAGCTGACAAGTTTTTCTTGAGCATTCACATGTGAACTTATTTTAGCTTAAGTCCTTACCCTCCAGTCAATAGGTACATAATAGCTAAGTGAAAGGAGAGTGACTTGTCGCCCATCATTCGGTGGAGGAATCATATGATTCTACCAAAGAAAGATATGCCGAACCTTCTTACATAGTTGTATGCCTCTAAAGAGAACATATATAAACAAAGGGCCCTAAAGGGGCTGTAAGAGAGACTATCCACAAAAACGGATGCCCATGTTGTTCAAGCAATTCTTCACTCATTTCCAACCCATACCATGGTTGCCATCTGTTCACTTATGGAAGCTGAAGATCTAAGCCTTGTAGCCAATGATCCTTTCTTCTCTCTTTCCTAGCCAATATGGGATAATCAAGCACAAACTCTAGCTTGCACGCATTTCTTTAGCCCTCATAGTCTTCATCCCTTCATATGTCTGCCTCTCTAGAGCCCCGTGGATGTCACATTCACGGATTCCTCCATGCACCTGTTAATAGGAATCCCCTATGCATCTTAAAGACGTTTTCTCAGGAAGATAAACCATAGACAAGTGGACATGAAGCATAGAGTGGAGAGATAGATGGAAAGGAACCCAAAGCCATACAGAAGAATTCATCCATTGTACTTCAATAGCCATAACAAGGAGAAACGTATGTAATCAAATGAATGTTCTTCATTGAAGATAGTTTGGGTTTCCTTTTGTATCACTTTATTTTTTGTTAGCATCAACTTGGATTTCTCTAGCACATAAAATCTTATGATATGAACGCTTAAAATAAGATAACTGAGGATTGCATGACTTGCATCTAATTTCCATGCAAACTATTATAAAACTCATCCCATTTGAATGGGTTTCATTTCACTCATATTCTACTCTTGTGTGCACATAAGCCAACAATGAGCATTAACTTTAAATAAGGACAAGTGCTCTAGAAAGTTTTATGATGAAAATATGCAAAAGCCTCATATTACTAAGGGTATTCAGCCTAATTCATGGGACTTTGAATAACCATTCTCCTAAGATTCTCCTAAGATTCGGATCAAAACTTCGAAACTATACATCTAGTAGAAGTAAGAGCTCAAAAGCAAGATACTTGAACATGGCTCGAAATTGGAGAAATATATTATAGAAACTATAGTTACTTTTCATTTCATTTTTAGATTCGTAATATTTCTTGGTAGGAGTTACTTTTTGAATCAAGTTACAAGTTAAGGATTAGGAGTTATTTCTTAGTAGATATGTACATTTATATGTACATGACTTTCTTGGTGTCCACACATATATAGAGCCTCTTTGGTGTATAAAGGTATGGAAATCTTGGTGGATTTCCACATATTTTTTGTTATCTTACGTGTGCCTTCATTTGGGACTTATCATCTTGGTTGCTGTGAAGAATTGGCTCTTTTGCATAAATTTATATGCTTTGTCTTCTACTCATAGACTAGCGATGATTGTATATGTATACTTTCGTTGCTTTCCACACAAAAGACCACTTTCGGTGGTGCTCAAAGATGCTAAAAGTTCGTTACATGTTCTTAACTTGGTTTGCCTAGTATGTGTAAACCTTGGTTCATTCCTTTATACCTTGTTTGATTCATAAACTGTACACGTACACCTTGGATCGTGTTCATACATTCGTTGAATCATATTTTTACCTAATTTGTATGGATGGATATTTTAACTATTCATAAATTTGAGAACTCTTTTCAAATCTACCAGAACTTGGTGTAGATGAAGGAAGTTTTACTATGGGTGACCAAAAAGTCTAACTTAGATGTTATTACTATGGTTCACATCTAACCAACAAACACTAACCTCTTTCATGACTAGAGTACTACTATGTCCAATGTCGGCTTCAGGGTGCTACTAGAATGTAGGAAAGAAGCATTCCCTTTTTCTATCATCCCAACTTCAGCTAGACTAAAACAAATATTTCTAAATGAATTTCACAACAGTCTAGGATTATGAGACTTTCAAGTTATCGCGACACCCCGAACTATCGTGACACTCCCAAGTATCGCGACACCTCGGAGTATCGCGACACCTCGACCTATCGCGACACACCGACCCCACGACCTATCGCGACACCTCGGAGTATCGCGACATCTCGAACTATCGCGACACTCCCAAGTATCGCGACACCTCGGAGTATTGCAACACCTCGACCTATGGCGACACACCGACCCCACGACCTATCGCGACACCTCGGAGTATCGCGACATCTCGAACTATCGCGACATCTCGAACTATCGTGACACTCCCAAGTATCACGACACCTCGAAGTATCGCGACACTTTGAAGTATCACGACACTCCGACCTATCGCGACACTTCCACCTATCCCGACACCTCGACCTGACCTATCGCAATACACAGGCTTAACGCATAAATTTTTAGGATAACTTGATTGATTAAAATTGGGGTACTTTTTGGGGCTTAATCTTGGACACATTGGGAGGATATAAGAGCCTTAGGAGTGGGCAAAAGACCTAGAAACCACGGAGGAATTTCCTGAACCCTGAGAGCCTGTTTGGACCCCTAAGTGCCTGAATGGTCATAACTTCACCATACGAACTCCGATTGATGAGATTTTGGTCTCGTTGGAAAGCTTGTTGAAAATCCTACGTTTGTAGAATCATACGTGGAGTTTTAGAACATGTATTTTCAAGTTGGTCTTTAGGTGAGACTAGGTGGTCCTAAGATTGAGGGGGTGTAGTGAGTTACTCCAGGGGGGACTGCAAATATTGATGTGTGTCTTTCAATTACTTGTGGTAATAGAGCTATACTGACTGGTGAGCTTTTGCAGGAACATTGTGTGCACTCAAGGCAATCCAAAGCAAGCTAGCAAGGGTGAGTACCAAGCTTGGGAGAAGGCTTCCTGGGCTTGTGCAGCAATCTGAGCAACCAGAGGATTAAGGTTGGAAGTTCTCTCAGCCCTCCTTTGTCAATTCCTAGCCTAGGCTAAGTACAACTTAGGTGTGGTAATTAATTAGGGCAACGTTAGGCACGAATCAAGTCCAAGAGAATTAATCAACCAAGTGCAAGAATTAAGTAGGTCTTAAGTGCGAAAACCCTAAGGGACAAAAAGTAAACTGGAGTCGACCACTTATCAAGTGCGAAATTCACTTAAGTACTCCTGACGATGCGATTTCAGACAAGATCATAAACATAATATTCAACTCAAAAGAACAAGGTGATTGGTGCAAATTAACCTGCAACGAGAGTGTGCTTGGGTCCAAGGGGGTAGATAAATCAGGCATATGAACCTTAGATCAGGCAGACACTTAGGCCGAGACAGACAAAGCCTCAGATCTTCTGAAGCTAGTGTCAATCACACTGCTAGGTCTTGGGCCCAGTAGTTGAGTGATTACCCATACACTCCCAGATTAGAAACAAGTGATTCTGAGATGTCCTATAACATGGAGAGACTAGTAGGTAGTTCAGGAGTGGCGTACCTAGAAAAGCTAGAAGGACCTTACAAGACTCAATTGGAATACATCAGGACTAATCGTCTAGGTGCTCGCATCTATGAAGACGGCCTAAGAAGATCTGTGGTCCAGATTAAGAACCCGGATCAACCCCATGGACTAGAACACCCGGTAGTCAGGTTCGAGAATGGAGCATACCTGGATAAAGAGGGGACTATTTATGTAGTCACCACTCTTCCTGATAGAACAGACGAGTTTGGAAATGTGATTGCAGAGACCGACATGGGTGATATAGAGCAAGGAAATTTAGAGAAAGAGCCGAGAACTCCCCGGGGTAAATCTGTCTTGACCAGAATCATGACTCCAGAGTGGATTCCACAGGATAATAAAAGCATAGATCTGCTTTTAAACCGAGAAACCGATGAGGCTTTTTGGAGATATAAATCTGCTCAACCTCAGGAAGTGAGTGCCCTCACAATCTATGAGTTTAAAGACCCTGATAGCCCAGGCAAAGTAACCTACCTAGACAATGCATCAGAGAGAATCTTCATGGTCACTGAGCATGGCAGACATGCCTACACATGGAAGGGTGAATTTGTTTTTCCCCAACCAAGGTCTAATGTGTCCTTTGGTCACCAAGGAGCCGGGACCTCCCAGGCTCATGGAGTCCAAGGAGATAGAAGTAGAGATAGACCTGAAGTAAGCTTTGCCGACCCCGAGGGAAGAGAAAGAAGGAGAACAGGGATGGACAGAGGGGAAACCGAGAGATTTAGAGACCCAAGAAACCAAAGAAATGCTGATGATTTTCCTTTGCCAAGGCCGAGAGAACACCCTAGGACCCTGCGGCCAACACAACTGGTGAAGTCCATGAAGAATTACTTCGATGGCACGGGTGACCCTTATGACCATGTGGCAGAGTTTAGGCAAGTCTTGAAAGCTGAACAGGTAGAGGACCTATTCACACAATATAATGCTTTTGGTCTAACCCTTAGGAACACTGCCCTCACGTGGTTTGAACCATTGAACGAGAGGCATTTCAGAAACATAGACCAGCTCCTAGAAGCCTTTATCATTGAGTTTTCTAAGAGTGGCATAAGGCACAACACTTCCTCACTAATTCATAGCTTCAAGCAAACACCTCAAGAGACGGTCAGACTAGCTGGGAGACGGTTTAGGCAATACCTAGAGAGATGCTCGATGCCGGAGTTACCTACACCGGCCAAGCAAGTGGCCTTGTTCTTAGATGGATTGTTGAGCACCAAGCTCAGGTCATATGTGTATCTGAAGGACCCCAGAACTATAGAAGAGTGCGTGCGCATGTGCATAGACATTGAGGACAATTTAGGCGAGGAGTTAGAACTGTCAAAAATCTATAAGGATTCTGATAGCTCGGTAGCCTCACATCTGGTCAATCCACATCCATTGAGGAACTTGCAGAGAAGGTAGCTCAAAAACTAGGTGTCTGTAGCAAACAAATTCCGAGATTTGCCCAAGCTAAGCGGTGCTACACTTGTGGAGGTGACCATATGGCAAATGTATGCCCCATTATGGCGCAACCCCAGGTGAATCCTAGTAGCCAGTACTGCACCATAGAGCGAAGGTACACCAACCACACTGCCCAGGACTGCCCATATAACAAACAAACTGTTAGGCAAAACTACCCTCAGCCATATCCACAACAAGGTAGATACCAGAATCAGTACCCACCACAACAATACAACCGACCACAATAAACTTATCAGCCACCTTATCAAGGGTAGCAGAGACCTCAACCAGTCCTAGTACAACAACCCCCTGCTCCAACCAATGTGATCCCAGTGAAATATGCATCTATTGAAGAAAATCCGAACAGAGCCATAGTTCCAGTCACCCCATTGCTATCAGACAGTGATCCAAGTGACCATAGTTTTGACTCCACACATATTGATAGCCCACAGGCTTACTGCATGCAGTCACCCGAGCATAATGAGTTGTACTATTATGAGGACCCAAGTGAAAATAGTGGGGAGCCTGAGTATGCCAATGTCATGTACACAAACCCCAACTCTAGACCTCAACCTAGGCAGGTACGGCCCCCATTTTCTAGAGGACCATGCTTCAGATGTCAGGGAGATCACCTTATACGTGATTGTCCACTGCCTACCCCTACACAACCTCAACCAGTAACAATGCAGGGTTTCTGTCAAGACTGCGGGAAAGAGCATCTCCTACGAGATTGCCCAAAGAACCCTAATAACATGCCTAAAATCACTCCTATCAATGTTGTTGGGTTAGTTGTAGACTCCACAGGGAGTGTGACTTCCACTGCACCTGTGCAAGTGATCACAAGAGCCCAAGCACTACAACAAAACCAAGGTGTTGGTCAGGAAAAGAGCCCCGAGGTGAGTGAAACAGAGAGCATAACCAAAAAGAGGACTAGAGCCTGGAAGGATAGTCGTGAAAGAATGAAAAGGCAATGGGCAAAAAAGATGAGCGAACTTGAAGAAAGCTTGAGAGAAACCAAAGCAAAGATAAGTGAACTCGCATCTCAAAACCACTCTCACACCACCCCTCCACCACCTCTCCCTTTACCCGCCAATCCACCTTATTCCATTCCCCAACCTTTCAATACACCACCCTTAACCCACCCACCACCCAGAGTAGGATCCGTCCTAGCCGATCCCACTCCCGAGGACCTAAACATGATGCTTAGAGCATATCAGGCCAGAATCCAAGAAGGGCCAAACGTAACTGATCATGAAAAGTGTTACCCTAGAGCAGAACTAGAGCTAGAACGAACCAAAATTTGTGCTAAGATGGTGGAATTGGCTCAGACTATGTTTGAAGCCAGTCGCCTCTTTAACATCTCTAGTTCAGCTAAGACGCAATTACACTTTGATGGACTACTAGAACGAATAGAGAGGCTAATTGCACAATCAGAAAAGGAACCCGCCTCTCAAAATAAGGGCAAGGCAAGTGAGAACGTGAGCCTACCTCCCCAGGAAGCCTACGTGCCTAACTCTACGGAGCCAGACACATCATCTTCTATGAATCGGTTCACACCAGAATTCCTACGAGAGATTCAAGAAGACAAATGGGCTAAAGAAAGTGAAGTCCCTCCTCCCATTGAACTTGTGGATGATGCACACGAGCAATTCCCACAGGACATCCCATCCATTTATGAGGATCATGAGAGCATCCACTCTCAAGAGAGATTAGACTTTGAGTCTAATTTTCTACAAGAATTACCACATTTCACAAGCCCATGGGAAACCAAGTCTACTTGTCTGAGAGCGCCCACAGTCATGATAAGAAATGAAGATTCTATCATACCTAGGAATACAGAGGTAGTAAAGAATACTAAAGTGCAGTGCAATCTCACTTTAGAAGAGCTACTCAAAGTTAAGCCAGAAGTGTGGAAACATTTAGCCAAACAAGTGCCAGACATAGCAAAATCGCGCTCCCAAGTAGGATCTCATAGAATAGTGCCTGAAATACCATTGGATAAGATAGGAGACATGAGTGAAGGAGAAGAAGGAAATACCTATCTCCCAGTTACTCATCAGGGTTACACAACCAAGGCGATTTTGGACTCAGGTGCAGGAGTTGCAATTGCTACAACTTCCCTATGGAAGCGATGGGGCAAGCCAGCACTTGCAGATGGCTGATGGTCATATTGAAAGGCCCTTAGGATTGCTAGAAGGAATAACTCTCACTACATGTGGGTTTGAGTTTGAGCATACTTTTGCTATATGCGAATTTAGCAAAAACCAAGCCTACGAGATGATTTTGGAAAGGCCATTTATGCGGCAATTGCAAGTAGTCCAGGATTGGGGAACCAATTCCTTGTATTTGCAACATCTAGGTGTTACAACCAAAGTCAAACTTAAGGATTACTCTCATAGAGACGTACCGCCTATTCAATGGAATCCCATCCATAGAGCCAAAGATGAGACTGAGTCTGTGCATTCCATAGGATTCGGATCCTCGTGGATGCATGAAGACACCCACTTATGGATGTGTAAGGTAGCAGTAGAAGAAGAGAAGAGAGAGAAAGCCAGAGAGGTAGGTGCAAAAGAAAACCATAGATCAATTCAAGACCCAGCCTATGCACCTGTAGTCTTTCCTGATGAGGAATTTGAACCCCATGGCTGGGCAGAAATCCTAGCAACAATGGATGTAGCCATCAATGAAGAGCAGTGGACACCTCACTGTGATGAGGATGGCTATGACATTTCAATCTTTTCAATAGAGCCAATCATGGGAGATGCAGGTTTAGAAGAATGCGAACCTAGCCCTGATGCATTTGAGGATGCGAGTGACTCCGATCTAGAGTCAATCATTATGGACCCACCTTTTGCATCAGATGAAGAATACTTCTATGAAGTAGAATTTCAACCCCAAGGCACGGAGAGCTTACAAATGAGGTGAGGTTAGCCACACAAGTAGCTACTAAGAGCGGAGGAAAGAAAAAAAAGAAGAAGGAAGTCACTCCGGAGGCAGAAGAATCCTTGTTTGAGGTCCTTGAAATTTTTAAAAAATATGAGATAGACGATAGGAGAGTCATGATAAGAATGCCTAATCGTGAGGCACAAGAAGGAGAAGCCTATGATAGCAAGGAAACTACCAAGAAAATAGTTGTAGCCATCGAGGAAGGAGAAGAAAGATGCACGTACATAGGTCATGACCTGACAGAAGAGGAAGAACAAGAGCTAATAGCCTTGCTAAGAGAATACCGAGATGTATTTGCTTGGAGTTATAAGGACTTGAAAGGGGTAGACCCTGATATATGTTCACATACAATCCCCATGACCTCAGATGCCAGACCATCGAAGCAGAAGCCCTACACATACAACGATAACTATGCTGCTAAGATCAAAGAGGAGATAGATAGACTTGTTGAAGCCGGATTCATCTATGAAATTGAGCACACTGAGTGGGTATCCCCCATTGTAGTGGTGCCCAAGAAAAATGGAAAATTGCGTGTGTGTATTAACCTTAAAAAAGTTAATGCCGCCACGATTAGAGACAGTTATCCTCTTCCTATCACTGAGCACCTATTAGAAAGGGTAGCAGGCAAGGAAGTGTACAGCTTCCTAGATGGGTTTTCGGGCTACAATCAAGTAGCCATTGCTCCAGAGGATCAACATAAAACGGCTTTTTCCACGGAGTGGGGCATATTTGCCTTTCGGGTAATGCCATTCGGGCTTACTAATGCACCTGCTACCTTTCAAAGATTGATGTGTCACATGTTTAAAGAGTTCTTGAGGAAGAATTTGGAAGTCTATGTTGATGATCTATGTGCTCATTCCAACATTAGACAGACCCATATACCTGAACTCAGACAAATCTTTGATAAATGCAGAGAATATCAAGTCTGCTTGAACCCAGAAAAGTGTGTTTTCATGGTCAGGCAAGGCAAAATTCTAGGACACATAGTGTCTAAGAACGGCATTTCCACTGACGAAGAGAAAGTGAGAGCCATCGCAGAACTACCTAGGCCAAAGAACGTCAAGGAAGTACAGGCTTTCATGGGGCATTGTGGTTACTACCGCGGGTTTATACACATGTACGCCATCATAGCAAAGCCTCTGTATGGACTTTTGACTAACTTTGAGTGGACTGACGAATGTGAGAATTCCTTCAATGAGCTTAAACGAAGATTGTGTTCAGCACCAATCTTGACCACACCGGATTGGAATAAGCCATTCCATGTCCACATGGATGCATCCAATTATTCTATTGGGTGTGTACTCGCGCAACCTACCGGTGAAGGTAATATGGATCTTCCAATTGCCTATGCTAGTAGACAGTTGAATGCAGCTGAACAAAATTATACCACTACGGAGAGAGAAGGACTAGGCATGGTATATGCAGTTAAAAAGTTTAGACATTATTTGCTCGCAAATAAGTTCAAATTTTTTACTGATCACCAAGCTCTACTGTACCTGGTAAACAAGCCATGTAATACGTGCAGATTAGTAAGATGGTTTCTCTTACTAATGGAGTATGACTTTGAGGTAGTAGTGAGGAAAGGCAGAACTCACTTGAGAGCAGATCATCTCTCAAGGCTCACATCAGGAGAAGCCCCACAAGGAGTGTCAGATGACTTACCTGATGCTTACTTGTTTAACTTGGAAGTTGTACCGCAGTGGGCTAAGCCATTAGTGCCAGTATTAACCTACGGGCCTAACCACTCAGTAATGGCCACACAGGATAGAGAGGTAGTAAAAGCCCAAAAGTATCACATCATGGCAGGAAGTATGTACAAGCACACGGATCAAGGGATCTTGGCTTGTTGTGTGGAAGAGGACGAGCACGCAAAGTGGTTGCAATTAGCACATGTAGGTGCATTAGAGCAACACTACTCAAAACAACGAACCCTACAAACATTGAGGAGACTTGGAGTGTACTAGCCAACTATGAATAGACGTCCATAGAATGTGCAAGGAATGCCCAAATTGTCGCACTAAGCCACCAGTGGAACATGCCACCCTTTATCGCGTGTCTCTAGTGCCAGATTGGAGCAAGCCACTAGTGGCATTTCTGAGGACGAAAACATCCCCTCAAGATATGACCCTGATGAGACAAAGAAGTTTAGAACAAGAGGCCCTAGATTACTCACTCATTCGTGATAATCTATACAAGCACGGAAAAGATGGTTACTTGAGACTATGTGTTCATGAGAGTGAATATCTAAAGATCTTGGAAACTGCTCACCAGGGTGTAGCAGGAGGACACTTTGGTCCAGATAGGGTGATCAAAGCAATTCTATTTGCAGGATTTTGGTGGCCCACCCTTCACATGGATGCACATACCTATGTGAAGAGTGTGAGATTTGTCAGCGAACCCAGTATCCTATACGCAAAGATGAGATGCCATTGAAGCCTATGATGGGCGGACGTGCATTCTCTAAGTGGGGAATAGACTTTGTAGGTCCTATTAATCCCCCAACTAAGGGCTCACATGCTGAATATATCATCGTGGCCACAGACTATCTAACCAAGTGGGTAGAAGTGAAAGCTACTACAAAAAATGATGCTCAAACAACAGCAAAGTTCTTAGTTGAAAATGTGTTCACAAGGTACGGATTGCCAATAGAATTGGTGAGTGATAGAGGCACACACTTCTTGAATGAAGTCATAGAAAACCTTCTCCAAGAATTCTTGGTAGTACATAAGAAGTCTGCCCCCTATCACCCTCAAGCTAATGGCCAGGCTGAGAGTACAAATAAGATCTTATGCAATGTACTGACGAAATTAGTGAACAATAAACGCTCTGATTGGGACAAACAGCTACACCATGCTGTTTGGGCATACCGAGTGGCCTATAAAACGGTACTCCAAGCCACACCCTTTCAGATGGTGTTCGGTCAGAATGCGGTGCTACCCTTGGACTTTTTGATACCTACATTGAAGGTAGCACAAGAGCATGACTGGACAGGCCATGAACTCTCCTCTCGAATTTTTGATCTTGAACGTCTAGGCAAAACACGATTGAGAGCTGCAGCAGGAATCTATGCAGCGAAGAAGAGGAAAAAGGCATATTTTGATACACATGTGAAGGATAAAGGCTTGAAAGCAAGAGACCTAGTCCTAGTCTACACATTGAAGCAGCATGCACGAAAATTAGAGAAAAGAGGCTATGGACCTATGATCATAAATAGAATTTCAACTAGTGGGGCAGTACAACTAGCCACTTTGGAAGGCGATATTCTCCCTAGCTACATAAGCGGATGTAGAGTCAAGTTATACCAAGAACCCCTGACTGAAGAGATGTTAAATCGGCTCAACACGGCCAAGAAACGTAAAGAGGAGGAAAAACGAATTCGAGAAGAAGCACAAGCAGAGGCCTTAGAGCGCATCCGACGAATGAAATTGAGGAGGCAAGGGAGAGATCAGCCTATGATTGACACTCAAGAGTCTCCAGGCTATCACATGGCCATGTGCGAGGCTTCAGGTGAACGTACCCATAAGATAGTTGATCGGCGACCTTTTGTAACCCTAGAAATAGGACAAAGATACAACACAACAAGCGTGAGAGCTTTAATTGATTCAGGAGCAGCCACTAGTGCAATTTGGCGTTCTTATTGCCAACAGCTGCAATTGGAGGTAAAACCCCTTGAGGCATATCTGATAGGATTAGGAGGTGTTGAAACCCCTTGCATGGGAGAGGTGGATCTACCCCTCTACATTCAGGAGGTACTAATGCCAGTAAGAGTGCTAGTATGTGAAGATGAGGATCTTACTGAGCCTCTTGTCTTAGGCCAAGACTAGATCTATGATCACGCAGTCAACCTCAACCTAAGAAGTGGACTTCTTCAGGCTTGGGTAGGCCAAAGCCGTCTTACGATTGAATTAGAAAATCAAGCACTCAAACCAATAGAACAGGCACCAACTCCTGGTCCCTCCAGGAATCCACATAAAGATAATGATGCTCTTCTTGTCCAAACTTCTATGGTGCAGAGGATTGTCAATCTTACCAAAGGTACAGGAGTCAATGAGGAGTTCGCAGCGGGGTCAAAGGAGATTCTAAACATGAAGACCAAACACTATACAACACGAAGGAGGCCATTGATCAAGAAGCAGGAAAGCCAACTAGTGCAACACGGAGTACCTCGTGGCGCGAAGCAGATCTAGATACGCAAGGATGGAAAACCCACAACTCTAATAGCAGACTCTCGAGGAGGCCACAAACAAGCCACACCATCATGGACACAAGTGAAGGAGTCCCCTAGACAACCTCCTAGGCACACCACGTCTATTTGGGTCCCTAAGCGGTCAATGAAGGCTAGCCCCAATGCTAGACACATATGGGTGCCCAAGGCCTGTTTACGAGCCCAAATAGCTCCAACTCTAGTTATTGGCATAATTCAACACTCACACGTCCTCTCGACTAACAACGCAGGAACTCTACCTAAAGACCACCCTAACCCACACTCAACCAAATCAAGAAATGTCTGGAAATGGGTGCCCAAAAGGCCCCAACTCCATCACACTCTAGTTCATAAATCTCTACCTGTCTTTAGCTCTAAGAGCTACGAACCCTCTAGCAAAGTTTGGAGACTTAAACCATGTATCAAACCCCCAGACCCAATTTTTGTAAATCCATCCTCTCTGACATAGGTGCATTCTGAGTCCATTGCATAACCAAAGTAGACATCTAGGATGATACTGACCTCTAATCACCACCCACATCTATCACAAGCACTTCACCTCTGACCACTAACCTTCGGGATTGTCATGTTAGTATTGTGAAGGGAACACCATTACATCCTGTTTCCTATGCAACACTAATGTGCCCTTCTTCTTCTAGCAGATAAGCACCCAATTCCCATGGAAGCAGCAGCAGGCACGAGCTCTCAGGCAGGCACCAGCACTCAAATCAATTGGGATACCATGCCTGTGGAGGTTCCACTGACAGCTAGGCCGGAGGAGCTTTTGAACATAAGAAGAATTTCCATTCCGGATCCACCAAGTGGCCTAATAGAAAGAGTAAAGGGGAATTCTCATTGGTTCAATGAGATGCCAGGGGATTTGGGAGACGCAGATCATATCTGGGAATCCAAGATGGAATGTGGAGGAGTGTGGTGGACCTTTCAGTTCTTCTCACGAGAATTTGAAGCATTGCAAAATGCAACTCCTCTTCAGGATATTTGGCAGAAAGCGGGATTGCAAGATTACTTTAGTGCAGCCTTGCCTAGACCGGATTTTCTTAGGTGCTACTACTTGATAGCCACACTGAAGCCGACAGGGGATAAAGATCATTCAGGCACATTTTGGGTGCCCTCCCTATCAAACCAAGAGGAAATGAAGAAGTTTGAGTTGAATGTTACCTTAATCAGGGAAGCTCTTCAGATGTATGGCACTCACGTTCCCTCTGATAGAGATCCCTTGATACCAGAGTCAATGAAGAGCAACAGAATCAAGAAGTTGAAAGAAATGTGTGCCCTCACCCCTAACATCGCCATACCCCTGCGAATGTGCCTTCAACACTTTGCATTTCCAGCTCAAGACCGTTTTTACCCAAGCTCACAAGAAAATATGGTATGGATTATATCTAGCAGAGACAGGAAGCTTGCCAATTAAGATGCCTGTATGGATTCTGGACCAATTGTATGAAGCAGGCAAGCGGGGTGTGAGGAAGCATACGTTACATGGCTGCTGTGCGATCACCAAAGTTATTTATAGATGTCTTGCATATGACGTGCCAATAGCCAGGGCCCTTAAATACTCACAACTAGAGTTTTTCAAGGGGCGGAAGTCAGGGAATCAACCGGCGAAACAAATGCGTGGATCACTCTCCCAGGTCATGATCCCTCACGAGGCCACAGCCGAAGCTCCCCCTAGAGAAGAAGCCCACGTGGCACCTTTCACGGTACATCTCTAAGGAACTCAATCAGGGGGTGTGGTACAGCCCACTCCATCCGCCCCTCCACTACCTACCGATGCCGAGTTTGCATCTATGGCCACCTTAACTGAGGATCCCAATTTTGATTTTGAAAGATTCCTGCAGACGGCCCACTTATCTGATAGTGAAGGTTTTTCTGACAATGCCGATCCAGGATCATCATTCCAAGGAGAACAGCCACAGGGCGAGACAAGTAGGGTACATTGGGAAGAAGAGGCACAACATCCTCATGGTCCAAGCACACAAAATCAGGAAGAAGAACAGGGGAATGAACCAGAGGAGAGTGAAGAGGAGGCCCCTGCCTACACGGCACAACTCAAACGGCTATACAAGACAATCAAGCAGGTACAGAGAAGACATAAGATGACAGAAGAGGCGAATAGAGCTCTAGTGAACCAAATGCTTCAAGCCGAGAATGTCGACTCACATTTTGTTGAATCATTGAATCTATTGGCGGAGACATGTGGGATCGGGGAAGCATTGAGGACAATGGTCTATCAGGAGAACCCTACCTATGATCAACGAAGGATTGATACACGGCCACGACGAGGAAAAATGATTCAAATGGAAGTCTCTACTGCCTTTCCTACCACAATTTCAGAGGATGTTCACATGACGAGCCCAAGTCCCACTGACGAACAAGATGTAATTACACAGGTACCATCTCCACCGTCACCTTCCATTCAACCCTCAGAACCCTTCTCCACTAGTCTTTCTGAATAACCGATATCCACCCATCATGAAACCATTGTACACACCTCTGTTTTTACATCCTTCCCTTTACCCACATCCATCACTTCCACCCAAATTTTTGAACCTCACACCGGTCATCCTGCCACCGATCAAACCATAATAGGTCACCCTTCCTATCTCCCCGCCCTTGGACAACCACTTGCCACTAGCCAGAACTTATCCCATCCTTTTCCATTCACCCACACCCAAACCCTATCCACCACTTCCCTAGTAACTACCTCATACTCAACCCAAGTCACACAACCGTCGTTCTGGACAAACCTTGTAAATATACTCCAACAGGTCGAGAACTATAATAAAAAGTCCCTTTCCCAACCCCACTCCCCCACATTCACTGCCACCACTAACACACCACCTACCGTTCCCATATTCACAATTCACACTGCACACACTCTCACATCTGATCCCATGGATATTTCACCATCCACAAGAGCACCCACCACCACGTCTGTTCCACCATCAGCACATCTCACTTCACTCATAGGCACATCATCCACTTTTCCCTTTCCCACCTCCCGACCCTTTGCACGTTCCACCTCTACCCATGCATCCACATCATTTAGTAATGCACTAGACACCATGGTTGAAGCGGCCACTCAGCTTAAGCAAGAGTATAAGCTATTAGAAGAAAATAACACAGAGCTGTGCAATCTCTCGGCTCAACTCCAAGCACGAGTCGATGCCTTGGAACCAACACCAGGTGACTGCCCTCCAACACTCGAAGACAGAACTCGAAGCTAAGTATGCAGAGACAGGCAAAGCTATGGAGGAACAACTCAGAGAACAAATGGGCCGCAATGCGAGACTTCAACGCAACATGGCCCTACTACGTCGCCATCTAGCAGCGGCTCAAGAAGAGAACCGAAGGCTACAACAACAAAACCAGGAGAACCTAGAAGCGGCCATGGAAAACACCCCGGGAGCACCTATAGACCCTGCAAAATTCCAGGCTGTCCCCTCAGAGCATATTCAACAGGTTTTAGAAGGTTATGCGACCCTCTTGGAAGCCCATGATCAGTTGGCAGAACAGATAAAGGAACTACAAGGATCCAAAGTACTGACAACACACCCACCCACACCTAAAGAGACGGTCGATGCCGCTACTTCGCCAGAACCTAAACCTTCAACCAACAGTGAGGTACTTGAGCTACGACAACAGGTTGCAGAACTAAAAATCAAGTTGTTACAGTATGGACGACCTCCCTCTCCACCTGATCAAACCATAGAAGAAGAAACAGTAGTCATTCTAGTGGAGGAGACATTTGAAGACAATTATGAGCCTCAACCCCTTCTAGGAGGCAGAATTACGGAGGAAGGCCAAGACACATATGAGGAGCCCCCATCGGCATGGATGAAGCAGGTAGAGGAGATGGGCCACACTCACGAAGAGCGCGTAGCAACTCAGATGCTGGCCATGAAAACCATTGAGGATTCTATACTCAAGTCTGAATATTTCTCGAACTTGGGTCCTAGGCAGTTGATCACCAGTTCAGAGTTACAATATAAGCCATATTTTGTACTGCTGGCTGACTATAATGCTGAGATCAAACGCATAACCAACCAATACCCTACGTTCGCAACACAGTTCAAACCCGAGGACATTCCAGAGGCAGCCAGAATGGGGGCCATATTCCAACCCATATGGAGGCAAAAGTTATTGGAGGCCTATCCAGAGATGTTACGAACATGGGATCATGCTCCCATGCATTTGAAGTATAACCCTTGCTTTGGTCCAGTACAAAGAAGAAGATCATGGAAAGCATTCGCCATCAAGGTTCAGAACAACCCAAATTGTAAAGAATGGCTCAATTACCCCGCAATCGCACCCCCAACCGGCACACCTACAGTATCATACATGATAGCCACCATCAGACATTGGATGCCACGCCTCCACCCCATGCCGGATGTCGCCGCTCAAATGATGCTCAAAATTTTGGACATGATGCAAGTGGTGCTAAAGACCTTTCGAGATGTACGTAACATCGAGCCTTCAATTCCGGGCTTCATCAATGGTAATTATGATTTGTTGTATGACATGAGCACGACCCCGAGCATTCGAGTAGCTTACGCATGGCATGCACGAATAAGATATCTCCCTACCTGCTACAAGCAAACCTTTGATGATATGTTCACCACGGGGTTTTGGGAGTCACACTCAGAAGTATTCGCACCACGCCCAACCCACCTGCTACAACTATTTGCGTGTGAACAAACCATGCACTCGGAACTCTACACCACACCACACCCTGATCTGCCAGGAGCAGTCAATTGGGATGCCCTTCAGAGAGATTTGGTCCGGGGACTACGCATCAAGGAACAAGAAGTGGCAACCGACCTCCTGCAGAGGTACATTGATCAAACAATGGAGCAGAGGTCTGTCAGAGGCGACAGACGCTAGGGGGGGGAGAGTGTTGGCAGTATACGAGAAGAAGCAAATACGGGCATACATGCAAATCTAGCACTAAGGCAACCCTTTATTTTTTTCCAAACCCCTACACCATTTAAAAGTGATTCTTATCACTAAAAACCCTTGTAAATATCATTTCACCTTTTTGTAGCTCCATTTTGTACAAGCCAAGGAGTCCTCGAGCTTGGGGAGCCTTAGAAGTAGTTGCCTGCCAATTTTCATATTTTTTAGATCTCATTTGAGCCCTCAAATAAACCCTGGAACCTAATTTTTAACTAGGTCAGACACTAGGTCTGGACAGGGCCAAAGCTAGTCAAAAACTATAAATAGAGCTAGAGAGCTCATTTTTGAGGGAGCTTCTTGTAGTTTTGAGCTTGTATGAGAACTTTGTCGCAATAGAAGTGATTCCATTGTCTGACTCTCTTTGTTCTTGCTGTGTGTGCGCGTGTGTGTGTATGTGTGTGCATGTTAGTGTGCTTCGCACTCACACATTTGTGCCTTCACTTGCTTGAGGTCTTCATGCCATCCTCATGTCTTCCCGGATTGACATTAAAGGAGGTGCTACTCATGACTGAGCTACAACGGCTTATTTGCATGCCTCTTTTGAGATGTAAAACATGAAGCGTTTGCATCATTATTTGGGGATTGAGTTTATGCAATTTGATGGGTAAAAGCTTTTTGTCAAACAAAATACATCAATAAATTATTTTAAGGTTTTGGCCTTGAAGATTTCAAACCATTTGCAACTCCTACGGAAACATGTTTTTGGTTGATTCTTCATGATGTTAGAGATACATTTGATGTTATTCTTTATAAAAAATGTATTGGATGCTTCATATATGTATGCATAACTTGGCTTGATATTCAATTTTGTCTTTAAGATGAGCAACTTTATGCATTCCCTAGTTGTCAAGCATTGGAAGGTGGCTAAGTGCATCTTTCACTACTTCAATGGTACCTCACTATTTTAATTGTTTTACCTGAAGAGGGAACATTATTGTCAAATGTACATGTTTTTTCTAACTTAGATTGGATTGTTTGCTATGACACTCATGTGTTCACCAATGGTTTTTGCTTCATTCTTGGTATCTCATGCATATCTTGGTTGAGAAAGAAGTAGCCTAAAATGGACACTTATAGGTCTGAGGTTAAACATAGGGTAGCTTTCACAAAGAATTCTATGTGCATCGCTTAGATGCCTTTTGGTTAATTTGGGTGGAACCATATGTTCCATGCTATGGAAATTGACATTCATAGTGTATTGGAAACTATGAGGAACCCTATGTTCCATGCTCACACAAAACACATCGAGGTGCACTATCATTATGTTAGGGAGATACTCTCTGTGTGAGAGGTAAGTTTGGCTTATGTGCCCCCGCTAGATAATGTTGCAAACCTTCTTAGAAAGGCTCTTCCTAGGGATAAGTTTGAAGCCTTTTGGAGAGCTTTGGGCTTACCTCCTTTTGTGCACTTTTTTCATTCCACATAGCTTTCCACTTCCTTATACATGAGTGTCAACTCCTTGTTCACTGCATCACTCCTTGGGGGTTTGTTGATATGTGCTAGTTGTGATGCATATGAACACACTTCTGCTATAAAGAGAATCTTTCTCCCTCTTTAGGAGGAATTTTCTTATGGCTTGTATATATTCATATAATCCTAATGGCTCACTTATCTTTGTACATTCACTTGGAAATACATTCAATATTGTGATGTTCACCAAGATCCTTCTTCTTCTTTGTGCTTTTCATGTGATTCCACACCTCAAACTCCAAAAAAAATAAACCTTATCGACACCATCCTTATTTGTTCCCATGTATTCATCAATCACCCTTTTTTTAAGAGGAACTTTGGCATAAGCCTACTCTCCCGTGCTTTGATTAAAATAAAAGAAAACAAAAGTACAAGTGAATGGGCCTAGCACACATGGGACTACTGGGGATGTAAGGGTCATGTGACCTTACCCCAATATTCATATATATACATGATATATAATGCATTGCCTCAAGAGAGATCATTATGTGGGTTCGGAGGCTCCCACGCATCTATGCACATCTCTCTTCTCCTGTCTCTCACTCCATCTCCTCCTTCCTCCTCTTGTTCTGCACACCAAAGCCCTTCATTGGTATCAGAGCATGCTGAAGGCTTGTGTGCAAGAAGCTTCAATGGAAGCTTAGGTCACAAGAGGTGAAAGTGCAGGGCGGCATCTCTCAATAGTAGTTCAGTATTTTGAGCATAATGTGAGCTACAAATCTTGGATTGATGTGTTTTAAAGTTCACTGTGTAGCTAACACAGAGTACTACAAGCTCATAGAAGGGCACAAAACGTGGTTTGGAGTGTTAGACTACGGAAAATTTGAAAACTGCAGACTGATGTAGAAGATGAATCTATAATCACTTGGACAACAGGTCAGTGTTTTGACTATGAATTGGGTTTTACAGATCAGAATGAGATGATTCAACTTGGTATGCGTAGTTTGCAAAAGCCTCTACAACTTGTAGAGGATCACAGATCCAAGTTCACTGAACTTGCTAGATACAGAGCACTAGTGTTGTAGGTGAAGGTGAGATTGACAACTGATGCTTGTTTTGTGTATATGATGCACATGTATGGTGGGATTCAGATACTCAGCCTTATATGCGGTGTGAGACTCGTCATGTCTCATTTTGTCTACCTATAGATAGGTCTTTTGACATTCATGATGCACATGAATGGCACGATTTAGATGCTCATCCTTATGTGCATTGTGAGACTCGTCATGTCTTATTTCATCTACCTACATATATGTCTTTTGACATTCATGATGCACATGTATGGCAAGATTCAGATGCTCAAATGGATGTATGTATAGAGCATGCTTTGGATGCACATGTAGAGCATTATGCTGATACTCAGTTAGAGTGTGATCATCAGTTTGACCTTGGTGTTGATGTTGTGTAGTTAGCTCATGTGGAGCATGATCATACACTTGGTGTGGTACAACAAGATTTCGCTGATGGTACCCAGTGTATGGTAGAGCATATTAGCTCTCAGGATGCACAACTAGATACATCCTTGGTTGCGAGCATGGCTGATTTAGATGTTGAGGAGTCAGCAGTTATGCAGTCATTCTTGGATTTGCTCATGCCAGATGTTGACATAGATATGTCAGGACATGTTGTTCTTGATGATGGTGCTTTGGATGCCTTGGATATAGGCATGGTTGACATTGTTAGGTTAGCCAAGATAGCACAAGTTTTGTCAACATTCGGGAGTCTGATGTACGAGTTGTTATGCTCGAGACCAGACATTCCAGTTGCTATTGGAGCATTTGCACTTGGAGTTGTCAATTGTTCGATGATTGACACATGCATAGAGCAAGTGGGAGCTTTGCACGAACTTCATCAGTTCTTGCATCAGTCAGATATGAGCTCGACTCTTATCGATATGATTCTAGTGAAGTTTGAGGTGCATGGATACACCTTGTTTGAGGTAGTTGGTGTAGGTTGATCAGTATGGGTTGAGATCCGGACTCTTCCTGTACATTATTGTATAGTCCTACATCATTCTTTGTATGTGTTACCACTTACGATCATATTGACCCTTAAGTGGGAGATTGTTGGGGATGTAAGGGTCATGTGACCTTACCCTTATATTCATATATATACATCATATATAGTGCATTGCCTCAAGAGAGATCATTATGTGGGTTTTGAGGCTCCCACACATCTGTGCACATCTCTACTCTCCTCTCTATCCCTCTATCTCCTCCTTCCTCCTCTTGTTTTGCACACCAAAGCCCTTCAAGGACCCCCTGAATCCCACAAAGGAGGGGAAGAACATACAGAGCTAGAGGGTTTTTCCAATGCCAAAAACCCTTGTTCTAGATCTTTTTAGCTTTTTGGAGGTTCCAGGACTCCATGCCTCTCATGCCCTTGATGGAGAACCAAATCAAACCATTCTATGTGATACATGTCACCCATTTCTAATCTTCACTAATTCAGATGACCTGTTTGACCTTGTTCCAAATCTTTCATAGAGAGTAAACTAGACTCGAGCCTTTAGGAGACACCTAAAGTGGGGAGAACAAAAGGGTGAGAAGGGCCAGATCCTTCCAACCTCAGTGACCCACAAGCATAAGACTATTCTAGTTGCTAAAGATAAGCATGACCAAAGATTCCTCACTATTACACCAAGCTTTGATAAGCCATATAGCAGCCAACTTGTTTGCCATGCCTTGAATGTCCAGAATGCCCAGACCCCCAGGATCCTTTTGGCTAGTACAAGTAGTCCATTTAATTTTGGGGACACCACTTTTGTTGGGGTCACCTTTCCAAAGAAAGTTTCTACATATTTTTTCCAATTTGATAATCTCTTGATCCTTCGGACTCCAATAGGAGAGAAAGTAAATAGTTGGGAGGACCCAATTCAATCGTTGGTCCATCAAAACACCAAATCCCATTGGAATACCTAATAGGTAGAAGATTTGACCCCTTGGGACGATTTGACAACCCTGGTCAACTAGGAATCGGGGCAAAAGGCCATTAATGGCTTTGAAAACGATTTTAGAATGGTTTATTTGGATCCTAAAGCCACGCAGAATGTGTGTGGGCATCTCTAAAAGGTATCAATGGTGGTCATATCATTATGCACAAAGGAATTCGTGTCATCCACAAAAAGTCTCATGATCATCTAGCCATGATTGAGAGGGACAAAGAGACCGTGAATATGGCCTAAGTCCATATGATGTTTCATTAGGCAGTTGAGCCCTTCATAGAAATAACAAAAAGCACAGGGGCTAAAGGGCATCCTTGCCTAATAGAGCATTTTAGTTTGACACTCTTCGACATCTTTCCATTGAAATTTATTTGTGTCGATGCATTTTCGAGCAAAGTAGAGATCATCTTAGTGAATTTTTTACTTCAACCGAGGTCTTTAAGAAATTGGAGAATGAAGTCCCATTCAAGCATATCATACACTTTGTTGAAGTCAATCTTAAGGAAGATACATCTTGAGTTGACTCTTCAATGAATTCAATACCTTCCCAAATATCAATAATAGATTCCAAGATGGACCTACCCTTGATGAAGCCCTTCTGGTCCTCACTTAACCAACTTTGTAAGTGGCAAGAGATCCGGTTGGCCATAACTTTAGCAAGGATATTGTATCCTGTTTGTGCTAATTCTCAATCCTGTGTTTGTTTCCTTTTTTGTGAAAAAGCTTGATGACACCTTTGTTTTGACATTTGGGCATTGCACCAAAAGATAATGCCTCTTGCCAAACCAAGCGGAGTGGAGTGGCCACCACCTATCTGAAGGTCTTGAAAAACTCATTGGTAAGGCAATTAGGACTCGGACGTTTCCCATTAGGAAGTGCATTGATGAGCTCTAGAATTTTAGTGTATGAAGAGGGATCTTCAAGTAGAGTTTTCAAATTATGTGGGATTCTTGTTGACTTAAATCTAGAAATGGTCGCCATACAATCATGCTTGTGGGTAGAAAGAGGGGTTGAAACCCCGAGGAGTTGGAAAAAATGGTTGACAATCGCTGTGCTATTTTCTTCTTCTATTTTGCATTCAACCCTATTGATGTCCATCAAGAAGGGAACAACATCCTTAGATAGTTTCTTTTTTAAGAGGGCACATATCTCTTTAGTAGGTTTGTCAACCTTACCAGCCCACCCCTCTTTAAAGTATACTTGCAGAATTCTCCTTGGAATTTCTTCCTTGTATCTCATCAAGCCTCTGATTTTACATAGCCCCATTGGTATTCAGATTTTTCTTTGTTCACTTCCTTCTCAAGATGCCTCACTCTCCAATAGAGCTTCTCTCTTTGCATGCGAAAAACATTTTCTAGCATCATCTAGGGCATGATCAGAATATGACGAGTCTTCATAACCGTGATCCTCCAACTTTTGGCCGATGATGAGAGGTTGGCAAAGGCTGAATTCCAAGCCTCAGTAATCTTGTGTTGGAGTGAGAGGAGGGAGAAAGAAGTCAAGCTAGCATGAAACAAAGTTAGCTTGGTGAAAGGCTTAAAGGTGAGAATAATTGGGCAGTGATCGGAGACGATAAGGACAGAATGTTGAGACAAGGAGGGTTGGCCCTACTTTTGGGTTAAGTCGTGTGAAACATAGCTTCTATCGAGCCTCCCTTTTCTCAAGCTGTTCCTTGATTGGAGGTTTGACCAAGAGAAACCAGTCTTGTCTTTAACCTCCACAAGATCCAGGTGGAGTTTGATATTATCCCACACATCTTATTCTGGACCATCTAAGATTCTCCCTCTACATCCCCAGTGGTCCAAAGGATCCTCCACCATGTTGAAATGCCCACAAAGCACGACCTTGGGGGAAAGAGAGAGCAAAGACCCGCACGTGGCGATCCTCTCCGTCACGGAGTTGGGAGCATACATGGAAACAATGGAGAAACGCAAGGGGTCTTTGAAGGACGGAGCAATCCACCAATGATTCTGATCTTCGAGGGTGTTGACAAGACTATCAAACTAGATGTTCTTAATTTCAGTAGTTGTCCCACCAACCCCCTTAGGGTGAGGAGTAGAGATCTAATCATGAGTCGAAGAAATATGTTTTAGTCTTTTCTGAAGGTCCTCGCCATCAATTTTGGTCTCTTGAATACATATGAATTCCGGTTTTAGGCTATTATCCCAAAACCATTGGCCAGTAATGCCGCTCTTGAGGGATCGGACAAGCCCCTCACATTTGGCGATATGAAGCTCATTATTGAAGGTTATTTTCTTTGTGGGGAGGAATCTTGTCGCTTTTCTTCCTATTTTTCTCATCCTCTCTTTTCCTAATAGTGAAGGCATCTGGACAAAGGAACTTGGCATTAGGGGATCTTCCATGGAATCTTCGATGATTGCTTCCCTTTTTGGGATGCCTACTTTGGAAAAGAACATGAAACCTCCTCGAGAATCGTAGATCCGATAATGGAGCTTTCACTGTCATCATTGGTAGTGGTGAATCCATCCTATTTACTAGTGGTGTACCCTTCTTAGTTATCTTCTTTACTGCTAGAATCCTCCAGGGTTTTTCCTTTAGTGTCCATGGAAGCTTGGTTCCTCCCTCATGGGTAATTAAACTCATTGATCTCGTTCTTCAAGTTGCAGTAGCTGTTCCTAAGTGTAGTTGTGCCTAAGGGGCTACTCTCAATTGTCCCATTAGGTCTTCTTTTCCTTCTTTGACTTACTTCCGTGAAGCCTTCTAAGTCTATCACCATGACTTGAGTTTCTTTCTTACGTTTAGAGGATGACCTTGAGTCCTCACTTGGCTCTTTGTAGCATTGGTTGTTTCTTAGTTTTGCTTATTGTTAGAGAAATTCTATTTCTATGGACACTCTTTTATTTTGTGTCCTTGAAGCCCATTGTGAAAGCACACGTTTGGTAAATTTTTTTAAATGATCTCTTGTTCCTAGACATCTCCTTCACCGATGTCTATGGAAATCTTCATAGGGAGAATCTTATTTAGATATCTTTCGATGCATATTTGTGGGTGCCATCTTGCATTCAACGAATGTTTCATGCCTTCTTAGATGAGGCCCCTGACGTCTTCTCTGGAGGCTAAAGGCCAGCCAATGGGCACCTCAATTTCTCTTAAGAATACAAGAAGAAGGGTAGATTAGGAGGCTCTAGTAAGAGCGGGTAGCGAAGCGGTTTGGTCGTATTAGTAACAAAGTGAGGGAACCATTAAAAGAGGCATAGGGTTGATCTCCAAATCTGCCAACTCCCAACTTGCAATGCTTGAAACGCCATCTCCTCATTCTCAAAGTCCAAAAGCACATGATTTGTGGGCAAGAATGACATTTGGTCATAATCAAACCGCACTGGAACCACTCCTTAAGAACTCAAATAGGAAGCAATTCAAGGGGTAGCCTAAGGCCAAACGATTGCCTGATGAGAAACATTCTCTTTAATTCTTTGTGCTTTGCCAAAATATCCTCCCTCTTAAGTGAAAAAATTGGAGGTTGGACACCAGATAACTCCTCGGGGGCAACAGGAATGTTGCACTCCATCGGGGGGCCCACATTGCTAATCACCAATGAAGGGAAAGATCGGGCCATGGGCACAAGGACCAAATTTGACACACTAGAAACCCACACACCAACAATGGGAGCCACTGCCACATGAGCTACCTCACAACCACATAGACGCAAAACGAAGAGCCGCCTTGAAAGGCCAGAAGACCGTCGCGAAGCCGCATATACGATCTTGATGCTTGCTGAAGAAAGCCTCTACATGCCCAAATGGAGCTTGACGTTTGACCACCACACCAAGTTTAAAACCAGGCTTCACTCGACCCACCCAAAGTGCCTTGAAGTCTTCAATGGATACGCTTCAAATAAAGGACGCTTAAGTTTGAAAATAGATGCAAACTTAAATGTGAAGGAATGAAGTTTTGGTAAGCTATGATTTAATGAATTGATTGAAATCTTTTGATAGGTGAGATTCATGATATGAAGCCTCGATAGATTCACTTGTCATCCATGCCTTTGAGACTTTAACTAAGATTTAAGGCAAATATTTGGAACATTTGTTCACTAAAATGGAACACTAAAAGACATAGAACACTAAAAAAACACCAAAAATATAGTGAGTCTACTTGTCATCTCTTGAGCCTTTTGTTAAGGTTTAAGGCTTGATTATTAACACTCATTATGGGAGTACTATATTTTTTTCTTTAAATAGAAAGATTTTAGAAATATACTTTTGATTACAAGATCACCATGGAGGGGACATAATACAAGAATATAGAATTGATGAAAGAAGTTCACCAACAGACTGGAACTAGACCAGTTGAAGTAGGGTCATTGAATATCAAAACATGGAAAATACACTATCGTTCTCAAGTTTTTGATACACTCTAGATGCAATGCTGATATTAGATTCTCAAAATTCTTAACCATGAATCATGAGTTATGTTGAAGTCATATGTGATTTAGATCTAAAACAAGGTATATCAATGTCTCTGTCGTACTTTTAAGCAATGCATAAGTTTGAATCATAGCACATTCCACTTTTACTTTGGAAAATCAGTGTATTTCACCAAAAAGATTGAAACATGATCCATATCATTCAGAGGATGGGCTTGTTTTATAGGGTAGAAATGTTTCACAAGGGCCAAATAATGTTTTGAAGTGACATTGTGATATGACTCTTTGATCTGTTCAGATAGATCCACAATTCAAAATTAATTGTTTAGTCTTGTGTAGCTACAAAGTCCTAAATTTGATTTCACTATAACATCATGTGCTCTCTAAAACAAATAAGGTGTGTGGCCTAGTTCATAAATTATTCTAGCTTGTCTTAGGGATCAAGGCCTAAAGGGCCAAAGGAGAGTAAAGTACACTTCACTGAAACCAAATCCCAATCTATTAGAAGGCTCTAACTCTAGTTAGTAGCAAACTTGGAGCATATGCAATTACATGGGTGACACTCGGTAGTGTAGTATTCACCTACTTGAGTTGGCACAACCTTCAAGAGGAGAGTTATCTCTCTACTTGGTGGTGGTCCTAACCACTCTCTTATCACTGTAGGCACCTCAAAGGTTGAAGCTTGCTACACATGACCTTCGAGGTAAGCACTACAACCATATAAAGTTGGTTTTCCCAAACACACAGCTCAGAGAAAGATATTAATAATCATGAGTTTGTGATACTTGTTTTAAGGCATCTCGAGGATTAATGTGAAGTTCTATTATAGAGGGGAATGTTCACATGAATATCTTCACATAGGTCTAGATTTTTCTTATTTTGAGTACACAAAAAGAAAAGTATTTAGATGAATACATTGCATCAATTTCCATGATACTTGACTTCCCAAGCATCATTCATACTTTTTCAAGTGTCATGGGATGTATAAAGTATCATTAACATTTGTTAGATATTTTAGGTGTCAAGTACCATCCATACCTCGCACATATGGTGATGCCTAGTAGACATCATGACATTTGGTCCAACATTAAAGCATCTTATCAAGTGTTATAAGATCATCCATGTATCATGGCATCTATCAAGAGATGCTACATTCCATGAGTATCATTATAGTTGATGGAATCACACTAACTACGAATATTGTGATGTATATTGAATTATGAGCCCCAATTATCATGAAACTTATCGAGTGTCCTCAACATTATGAGTATCTTGGATACTTGTTGAGTGTCGTAACAACTATTGCACATCATGACATCTATCAATTATTTTCAATGTCTAGGAGGTATTGTCGATATTAATATTGTTTCATGATATCTCCAAAGTATCATGACATTCATCACATATCATGGAAGCCAAGTATCAATGAAACATAAAACATGTCATGATGTATATCAAGTATTCTCGAATTCAAGTCTCATGATACTTGTGAAGTATCATTAGTCTCAAGTATCACCAATAAGCCTTGGGTATTGCAATACTTGTTAAGTATTGCCAAAGGAATGTTTTGGATGTTAATGAGGCCAAAGGGAGGCTTAAATAGTTCAATGATGCACTATAAATTTCCAATGTCCAAGACTGATAGCATGCACCAAAGGAAAAGTATTTCACCACACCAAGGGAAATATCAACACGTGTAGATAGGCGACAATGGAAAAAGAAGGGGATCACAAATATAAGTACAAAACCTAATCAAGGTTTTGTTTCGCATCGAAACTAAAGGATCTCAGGGATGAGGATCTATTTTTGCACTAGGGTGCATCCAAAGGATCTAGGTATTTTTGGATCTAGGGCTTCAACTTTCCTCATATATCACACTCCACATAGTTGCACTAAAAATCCGTTGAACAGGCACTTTGCACACACAAGTTTATTTAATTTGAAAGAGTAAAGGATGAGTAAGTTTCTAAGGTATTTAGACAGAGGGGGTATCAATCTTGGAACCTATATGCACTTAAGGTCAAGTCGAGTAAACATAATATGGGGTTTCCCTCCTATGATTGTGATGCAAAGTAAATCTACAAACATTTATGAGTTATACAACCAAAATGAGAGAAATAAGGTGATGTTCTAGAAAATTCGAGTAGAAATTATAAAGAGTTGGGAGATTTAGAGAATCAAAGGCACAATTACATGGGACGACCTTTGCTCCCACTAAAAAGCCATATTTTAAATTTTGTAACAAATCTTGAACCCCTGGAGATCAAAAAGTTCATAATAGGGGGAAATTCAATTATACCAGTGTTCCACAGTAGCCACTTCAAGGTGGACCACTACCACACATCTAAACTATCATGGTTCATGGTTAACATGTGCATCCAATTGCTCAGTTTATTCCAAGGAAACTAGACTGCAAAATAAGGATTATGACCTCTCAAGAGGCCAAGTCTTTGAAAAATACCACTCCAGCCATTCTAGTGACCACATGATACTTCTTTTGTGAACAACAAATTCAAATATTTCAGCATAAAAAATACAACATTAAGAGCTAGGTGTTTCAATCAATATGGGAGAGATTCCCACAAATCAAACTCCCATCTCAAGAGAAAATTGTTTCTCTATGTTTGGATGGATTGTAATGACCCTAATATAAATGGAGAGGATAGAAAATACTTATGCCTTCTTAATGGAGTGCATTGATTTGGAGGAGAAATTCACCAATGATTCTACATTACAACACAGCTCAAACAAAAACGATTATGCCTCTAATATGGCCTCATCCCAAGCCCCATGAGTATAGGAAATAGCTCTCTAAATGGCCAAAAAGTTTGAGGTGTAGAACAACATCCTCTAGGCCATTTCATCACCATCATGCAAGGATTCCCATCCTCAAAAGTTGTCCACAATGTGGTGGTGACCATCCATTCTAGACTTGCTCCGAAGAAAATACCCCACCTATACCTCTATTACCTTATGTGACACAAGAAATTAAAGAAGTAGCATTAGGATCCTACAACATGGCTAGTGATTAGAAGTAATGATATCATTTTCAATAAGTCTAAGATGCACAAACAACCCATTAAGGAGGTGGATACTAGTCCTCTAGTTAGCATGCATAAGAATGCTACACATATGGATTTTTAGAAGAATGTCCAATTATATCAACCTAGAAATGTTTTTGTTAAGCAACTATTGAGCCATTCTACATGTGTCTCATGTCCACCTCATAGATATGCTCTAGGTTTGGATTTTTTTATGCGGATAGATGCTAGTGTGATTTCTCGCTACAAATAGGCTATAGAGACTAAGGATCATGTCAACTGGGAGCATTCGATGAAGATTGAATTGGATTCTATTCACAAGAATGGTACTTGGGACTTGGTACCTTTGTCAAAGGCTATATAATACAACTAGTTGCAAAGCATTTTAAGCAACAACATGGTGTCAATTTTGAGGAAATGTTCTATCTAGTACTCAAGATAATATGTTGTTTAGATTCCTTGCAATGGAAGACTTAGAGCTAGTTTGAATGGATGTGAAAATTGCTTTCTTGCATGGAGATCTCACATAATGCAATAACTAGAGGGTTATGTAGTTCCTAGCAAAGATATTCTAGTTTGTGAGCTAAACAAGAGCTTTCATGGCATTAGGAACCTCTCACGTTAGCCCTTTGGTAGGGACCCACAAAGTAAACCCCAATATGGATTAACGACTCCTGTAGACAATCTTACCAAACATTTGATTCTTTTATGGAGTCTCAAGGCTATTCGTGAAGCAATGAAGATCATTGTTTCAAACTAAGATATGCGCAAATGGTAGCTTGATGTGCTTGATATTTTATATTGGTGATATGTTAATTTTTGGAAGGTGCTATAATGAATTTTTATTGCTCAAAATTAAGTTGTGTTAGACATTTGATATGAACGATTTTGGGAATCCCAAACCTATTCTTGGCTTGCACATTACTTGTGATAAGAGTAAAAGGTGCATATACATATCTTAAAGTGAGCATATACCCAAAGCATATACATTTGATATGTAGGGTGGAAAGGCATTAAGTACACCTTTACCTACATATGTGAAATTCAGCAAGGATTTGTTCTTGCTGAATTTCACATATGTAGGTAAAGGTGTACTTCCTTCTCGAGAAAAGAATTGCTAATTGTAAGAAAACCCCCCCATTCAGACATCACAAAGAGCTACAGTATGTCAACAATAAGCTTAAAACCAAGTGGGCTCCACATGAGGGGGATGCGAGGTTTCTCAAACTCCTCGATAACTTCATGTAAGCTTTGCACGGCCTACCACGAAGGCTCTGGCAGATTATCAGAATGAAAGTTAGACTTCAAAAACATATTAGTTGGAAGCGAGCTCTGCTGGGAGAAGCGAGCAGTCGATCCACGACTCTCTGGAACGCCTTCAAAGGGGAGATCCTATGGAAGATCTGGCGGGAAAGATGTGCTCGAAACTTTGATGACCTCCCCATAGAGTGGTCGATCGAAAATTCATTGTTCCTCCTTGGAAAAAGGAACGCTAATTGTAAGAAATACCCCCTTTTTTAGGCATCATCAAGTACTCCTTTTGATCAACAACATGCTTAAACCCATGTGGGCCCGCATGAGGGTGATGAGAGGGTTATTAACCTCGTTTGTAGTGCCATCTAAACTCTGTAAAAGCTACCCCTGCTCTGTGGGATTTGGGGGATCCCGCGGGCACTAGTCCCCTTCTCTTGTACTTTTCTTTTAATTAATTCAAGTCTAGGAGAGTAGGTTAAGGCCGAACTTCCTTTATTTAAGAAAAAAAAATCAGCAAGGATGATGGCCCCAAATCAAATGAGGAAAAGGAATTCATGAACAGATTTTCTTATGATTGCGTTGTTGCTAGTCTCTCTATGCTATGGTAGCTACAAGACTAGATGTTGGATTTGCAATGGGATTTGTGAGCAAACATATGTCCAATCATTGCAAGAAGCATTGGGAAGTGGTGAAGATGATTTTTTTATATTTGAGTGGTAGGACAAGCATCTATGCTTGGGTATGTCAAGAGTGATGGGAGTTTCCAAACATGAGAGGCTTCTAGTTAAAACTTGCCATATATGAGCCTATTTTTCACTTGGAAAATCTAATGGACTTTCTAGTCTTGCAATCCATGAGTAATATCTCTATAGTACTTTGGAACATTGATATCAAAAGTTTTTTTCCAAATAGATAACTTTCAAAATGTGCAAATGTAGAGGAAACCTTTTATTTATGCAAGACGTCACTTAAAACATTACTCAGAGAACACAACCTACTAGGAATTAACCAAATCTTTTGCACAACTTTAAATAAAGAGGTAAAGGAGCTAATACAAGTTATCTGATCAATCTAAAATGATTATACTCTGAGCTAGATATATAAGAATTTAGGGGGTGATCTCAACATTTCTAGAAGATAATGATACAAAGATGTAGTCACAAAGATATAGTCATATCTCTGTGCACACAACTCCAATGACTAAAATATTTTGTAGTCACACTTATAAGATTTTTATTGTGAGGATGCAATAAATAAGCAACTCAAGGAGGCCATACTTCCACTTCACTACCTTAGAAAAGATGAAAAACATTGAGAGATATACTTTACCAATGAACAATGAACAAAGTAGATGATGAAACTTTATGTAAATACATTGATAAGTAAATTATGATACATAGAGCTGATGAAGGAATACAAGAGCCTCGAGTTAAGCACAATTTGCACCCAATAATAGTGATAAAATGGATGATTATATCGTGATTAAACAAACAATATATATGTATACTTTTTCAAACGTGATTGTTTGATAGATCTCACCTAATATTCTTCCGTACTTTTTATGAGCTCATTGGAATTTTGTATTCAAGTTAAGATGTGGCATTTTTCACTTTCTACATTCACAAGATTATATCTTAAGTTATCCTTTTACATTGACAAAGTGACATCCCTTTCTAACCTTAGAAGCAATCAAGTAGTGTATGTGTATACACATGACATAATCAATGTTCAATTAAGTATAGTCTTTATGGTCAAATACTTATGCTTTCCATATGCACCCAAAACTCCCCTTCCATTCTAAGATGCTTGATTCTTCATTCCTTTGTGATTAAATAACTCTAACTGTAGAATTGAACCTTCTAAGCTTTGCTCCATCCAAAGCTTTAGTCATCATGTATGCCCATTGTTGTCGACTAGATACATATGAGAGCTCAATTTCTTTGCTTTTAATCTTCTCCCTAACATAATCATCATGGAACTCAATGTATTTTTTCCTAGCATGATAAATGGGGCTAGCTAGAAAATGCAATTAACTCATGTTGTATAGTATTTTAATCCACATTTCATATTGAGTTGAATGGGCCAATCCTCTATATTTAGCCTATGTAGATAAGAGAGCAATAGTAGATTGCTTTTTTGAAGACCAATTGATGCGCTTGGATCATACAAATGAAAGATATCCAAAGGTTCTTCTCGTATCATCTCTTGATCCTAACCAATCTACATCGAAGAGTATTTCTACATCATAATTATATTAATAGAATAATCCCTCATTGATTGTACCTTAGGCATTTCAGAATCCTTATATCCACTCTTTTGAGACAAGCATAGTTGAGAATTCCCACGAAGCTTTGATAGATTGTCACATCTTCAATTAACTCACCTTCATAAGTACTTAGATTGGATTTTTCTTCCATATGTGTAACTACAACCTTAGCATTTTCCATTTTGAACTTTGCTAGCATATCTTTGATGTACTCTTCTGAGTAAGATACATACCATTCTTTGTATACACTACCTCCAATCCAAGGAAGACAAAGAGCTACCCTAAGTCATTGATATTTGTTGATATATTTAGGTACTGATGTGTGTGTAGACACTATGATGGCGGATGCACTTTTATTCCTCTTTAGGAGGTTTTTTCCCCCAGTTGTATATACACCTATAACCCTAATGAGTAACTTATCTTTGTACATCCTCTTGGTAGTACATTCAGTATTGTGTGTTGAGCTCCAAGGTTCTTCTTCTTCCTTGTGCTATTTGCATGATTTTGTAGACCTCAAACTCCAAAAACTAGTATCAGAGTAGGTCGTCACTTCATCTAGGGTGTCATCGACATGCCTACAGTCATAATCTTAGAATCACACAAAATTTTGTGACCATGCTCAAAGTGACTAGGAGTTTAAAACATCTTCACTCTATGTGTCAAAATCCTGATTTGAGCTTGTTTCAGCCTTCGAACATAGTATCATAGTGCTTATGCAAGAAATTTCATCGTTTTGTGCCAAACATATATACAATTTTCATTCAGTAGTATGAGCGTCTCAAAGTTTTCTACAGGTTGAGCAAAACTAGGTAGGGTAGTTTTGTTCAACTTTTTGAGATATCATTATTTTTTGCATGAAGGTATTTTAGTCAGTGGCCATGGATGAAAGCAATGATGAATTCCATATGTTGGCTATTGAGGATACATTGGATGGTATCAATTACCCATTTTGGGCTTATATGATGCATCATGTATTGGTTGCAAAAGGACTATGGATTACTGTGAAGGGTGCTAAAAATTGTCCTGTTACATCTACAAATACAGTTTTTGAAGCTCATGAAGATGGCATTAAATGTTCTTTAGGTTCCTATTCATACTACGGTTCCTACTACACCTACTACAAATCAACTTTGCTGAGATGATAGAGATGCTCATGCACATACATTGATAGCCTTGTCTATGAAACATGCCATTATTTCTCACATTCCTTAAAATTTGAGGCATTAGTCTCTGTTCTATTACAGTAAGATTACGCTAGGAAGAACAAGTCCATTACATGTGTTGCAGATCAAGATTTCTTGGCTAGCCATAAGGGCAAAGGCAAATGGAACTCATCTACTAGTAAGCAAAAACCTGCTAGTTCTACAAAATCAAAGAAGGATGATAGAGATGAGATGAAAACACAAAAGAAAAAATTGTCTTTGCAAATAATGTAAAGGAAATGATAACGTCATGAAGAGTTCCAAAGCTAGCTACAAAAGAGGCAAAAAAGAAAGAGGCCAGAATGGTTGTTGTAGAGGCCTCTACACCCAAAACTGAGTGTGCTAATCTTGTATAGAATGAAGAATGGGCATTTACTATTATTTGCAGTTGTGACCCATCTTCACATGAACAATGTATGTATGCAATAGACTCATATGTTTGGTACTTTGATAGTGGGGCAACCAAACATATTACCTCGTAACATAGTTCCTTCACTTCACTCGAGCCTTTCCCTATAGGGAATACTGTCACATGTGCCAACAACTCCTCTTATCCTGTCATGGGAGTTCATAAGATCATTCCAAATACTACTAATGGTAGTTCTTTTACATTGTTAGATTTTTTATTTGTGCCAAGCATCAAGAAAAATCTATTATCACTTTCATCATTAGCCAAGATTGGCTTGGTCGTGAAATTTGTTGATGATAGATGTACACTTCATGATTTGTCAAATGGTCACATCATGATTGCTTCTAGCATTTTATTTCATGGGCTATATAAACTCATACATTATGCAAAATCTGTCAATGATGCAACATGTGCATTTCAAGATTCTTAGGCTATGCCAGATGAAAAGCTTTGGCATGCACCCTTTGGACATCTGATTTTTTCTAGTTTGCTACACCTATAAAAATCTAAAATGGTGTCCTTTTTGCCCAAACTTGAGGCACCTTGTAAAAATTTGTGTAAAGGATATATTTTGGGCAAAATGCAACGTTCCTCCTTCCCAAATGATGGTTCAGTTTGAGCTACTCAAAAATTGTAGTTTGTTCACAATGATGTATGTGGTCTTATGCAAACACCTTCTTTTGGAAAATATCTTTACTCTCTAACTGTCATCGATGATTTTTCCAAGCATGCATGGGTATATCCATGGAAATCAAAGTCCAAAGTGTTTATGTGCTTCAAATAGTTTTTGTTTTTGGTTGAATATCTATTAGCATGTAAAATGGGCACCCTCGATTCTAATTGAGGGGGGATATATGTGTTTTGATTTTAATGCATTTCTAGGTGAACATGGAATAAAACATCGATGTATAGTGCAGTATACACCTCAACAGAATGGAGTTGATAAAAGGAAGAATAAGTCGCTCATGGAGATTGCGAGATGTATGGTCAAGTGTTAAGCTTTACTACATAGTTTATGCCTTTATGTTGTTATGTGTGCAACATATGTACTTAACAGATGTCCCACTAAAGCATTGCATTCTATAACTCCATATGAGGCTTGGCATGTTTGTAAGCCATCTCTTGGTCACTTGCATGTTTTTGGTTGTTTGGCATATGTATTAGTGTCAGAACAACGTAGGAAATTGGATGATAAAGTTGTGAAATGTATTCTTTTTTTGGGTACACTTCTCAAAGCAAAGGCTATCGTCTATATCATCCACAGACTAAACTTAGTTTGGTTAGCCATGATATTGTTTTTTTGGAAGATGCTATTCAGCCATTACTTTCATGTACTAAGGAGACATCCGTTAGCTTGAAAGATATGTATCAAACTTTGTTGACTCTTTTTACAGGTGGAAAGTCTAGTATTGGTCCTAAATAGGCAACTTCTCAACCTGTATAGGTTTCATGTGATGATGCAGATCATTCCATTTGTGATGAAAATTTACATCATGTAATTATTGATGAGAGTTTTGATATCGAGGAGGCAAAAACTATGCCAAAATGGTTGGTGCTGACTTTGCATGATAGTAAATTAGATGCACCTTTGTCATATCATACTCTTTTTGGCTCTCATAGTGCTTCTTTTGCATCAGGTTGCTATCCTATGGCTGCGTTGACTCTTTGTGATGATAATGAGCCAATTTTGTTTGATAAAGCACAAAATTTAGAAAATTGGATGGTTGCTATGCAATTAGAATATGATGCTATCGAAAAATGGTACGTGGTCTGTATGTGACTTGCCTCTTAGCAAGAGAGCCATTGGCACTAAGTGGGTATACAAGTTGAAGCATAAGCCTGATGGAAGATTTGATAGGTATAAGGCTAGGCTTGTTGCAAAGGGTTATGCTTAGGAAAGAGGCATTGATTTTGATGAGACCTTTGCTCTTACATGCCGAATGATTATTGTTCATAGCATCTGTGCAGTTGCAAAACATCATGGTTGGAATGTACATTAGTTGGACATTGAAACTGCATTTTGGAATGGTGACTTGCATGAAAACTATATGTTTTTCAGCCTCGTGGCTTTGTGTAGAAAGGGCATGAAAACGAAGTGTGCATATTGAAAAAGGCATTATATGGTTTGAAGCAAGCACCATGTGCTTGATATGAAAAAAATACATTCCTACCTAATTGTGCATGGTTTTGAGAATAGTCCAACTGAGAGCACCTTATATGTTAAGCATGCAAATGACGTGCTTCTAATCATTGTTGTCTATGTTGATGACATGCTGCTCATTGGTCCTCATGAGAAGCATATTGCTGATTTTAAGGCTGACCTGCATGCCTCATTTGAGATGTCCAATTTGGCACATTTGCATCATTATTTGGCCATTCAATTTATGCAAGCTGATGGTAGAAAAGCATTGTGTCAAATGAAAATATTGACACATTATTGTAGCATTTTGGCCTTGAAGACTCCAAACCTATTTTGACTCCTATGGAGACTAGTTTATGATTGAGTTTTTCTGATGTTAGAGATACACTTGATGTTGTTCTCTATCAGTAGGTTGTTGGATGCTTGATTTACTTATGCATTACTTGATGAGATATTTAGTTTGTTGTCTCATAGATGAGCAAGTTCATACGTTGGCTAGGTGTCGAGCATTGGCAGGCCATTAAGCACATCTTTTGCTACTTGAGTGGTACCCAGCTACTTGGATTGTTTTATCCAAAGGGGGGATCACTACCACCAAATTTACATGCTTATTTTGAATCTAACTGGGTTGGTTGCTATGACACTCGTGTGTCCATTAGTGGCTTTTGCTTCATGCTTGCTAGTTTGCCTAGGAAGAAGTTTGAAGCTGTTATACTTTATGGGATATTTGGAATGAAGGTGTAATGCCTTGAGGATTTTAATGTGTTTTGTGTTTTGATTTAGCAGGTGAAGATCCATGAGGGTGTGAACGCGCATGGACTTGGAGATATTTAGAAGAATATTTTTAGAAGATGGTTATTTTTAGTTATTTTTGTAAAAACTAATGGATCGCTTTAGAAAGCGACGTTTTTGTAAAAATAGAAAATTACGAACTTGTAAATAAAGCAAAAACACGCTTTTCGGAGTGCGGCCCTCATGTATCTTCTATTCAGGACGTAATAGGAATTTACTATAAATACGCATGCTCTGGTAGAGTGTCCATCAGAGCATGTGTGGGGAGATTGTACCCAATTTGGTGTTGTCTCTTATCTCTTTCTGTCTCTTGTTTATTTTTTGCATATGTATATACTCTGCGGGTTCCGATCGTCAACAGTGGTATTATCATCTTTTGTCGTAGCGAGAAGCTTGCTTTTCTTTTCTTGGCCAAGATTTCATCATCGTCGTCTTGACAGGAGTTTTTGGCATCCGTGAACCCTGCCCAACGTTCTCCTTCCTTCCTGCCCGCGAACGCTGCCTGCGTTTAGGCTTCTTTCTTTCACGCGACGTGCCCTACCTGCGTCCGGATTTTCCGCGTTCTACGTCGACGATCATACATGAAGTTACCGTGGGCACTTGACAGAACTAGATGCTCCCGCACAACTTTTCAGTGCCCATAGAGGAGCATGCGTGTTTCGCAGCGCACACTCCATGTTTGTTTTGTTTTCAACTGAGAGAGAGTCCATCAGCAGCCGACGAAGCCTTAGACAAAGAGGGCTCTGCTCTGGTGTTTTGATTGAAACAATCTGACACACGGTACGCTTATTGATGGATGCCAATTCTACACTCTATTTCTGACTAATTCACGATCTCCTTCTGGTGAAAGACGTCGACACTCAACTTATCTGACTCCTACCTATGATGCGCATGATGATGTTGGCTCGATGATAACGCAATTCTGAGGCATCCGATACTTCGTAATCTGTCCTAAATCTGACGATTGATGATGGATCTAATTGCGCACGTTGCTGACCACTGTTCTGATTGATCCGAGAGAGACAACGTGGAGAAGTTCTAAAAGCGAATATACGATTTATCTCATAACATATATGATCTGATCCTGATGAACTTTCTTTTATTCCAATGCTATAACAACATCCAAAGATTACGCTAATGCCCTGATGCTACTCCAATAGTAACAACATATAGTACAATCTATATTCCATGATGCTATAACTCTGATGCGCTGAAACTTCTCGGATGAGATCGACGCTTATTGCATACACCACTCTCGAATGCTGATTATGATGAAGATATGACGTCTACGGTAACAAACAATGAAGAAATTCACAAAAAGAGCTTGATCAAACAAAGGGTATGGATAGTGAAAGTGCGCAGAACATGGAAGATCAAGAATTTATGGATGAAGATAATGATAGCCACGACTTGTCTAATTGAGCCAAATTCATCCACTTCTTTCCACTCTTTTGGCCATGGCTTGAGCATCCAAGCTCCAAACCAAGAAATTTTTGTTGCTATGGAAAGCCATTTCAAATCTCTTTCCAAAGAGTAGCTACAAGACCCTTTTGGCTTCGGTTTTCTTCATCTTCAAAGCTTAGAGTTTACCCATTCATCCTCAACGACCCTCGTCCAAACATTATTTCGAAGTATCAATTCTTGGAGGAGTACTGGGATGCTATTTCGACGAAGGATGGACCACCTTCAGCTCTTACACACACTTGAAAATTAATTTTTGGAACCTCCAGATAAGTCTTTTGCCAATTTATATGCATCGTTGTTCTCTTTTTGCATCATAGTGCATATAAGACATGCAAGGTTTGCATAGTTTAGACACTGTTTGTCTTGTATGGTCCATGATTTTTTTTATTGCAGGGACAGGTATGTATTTTACTACAGCTTAGCAAGGAGAAAAATCTATATATGTCAGGGTGTGTAATCCCCTTTCGATCTCTTTGTGATTAGATTGCGCCTATTGGCATCTATATCATGAAAATTATTTGTCGGAATTTTTCCGGTTTTCAAAATCACGCCGTTATGCTGTCAAAATTTTTACAAATTCGTATGCACATGCATTCAAGTATAAATTCATGATTACAAAATCGCTTATTATTTTATCGTATCGATATATTCACTTTTTGTCATCATTTTTAGATTGCATTTTGACTTAAATCCTGCTAATCATTCACATTCACATTAAATTTTAGTTTTCCAGTTCCATGCATGTTTTTTATTTACATGGCACATGCCTATGATTGTTCAGTGATGCGGCATGTGATTGGCCATCCATGTCTATTTTAGTTTTTATCAACTGAGGTCAGTTGCTCGTCAACTGGGCGGCATGTTATACTTTATGGGATATTTGGAAGGAAGGTGTAATGCCTTGAGGATTTTAATGTGTTTTGTGTTTTGATTTAGCAGGTGAAGATCCATGAGGGTGTGAACGCGCATGGACTTGGAGATATTTAGAAGAATATTTTTAGAAGATGGTTATTTTTAGTTATTTTTGTAAAAAATAATGGATCGCTTTAGAAAACGATGTTTTTGTAAAAATAGAAAATTACGAACTTGTAAATAAAGCAAAAACACGCTTTTCGGAGCGCGGCCCTCATGTATCTTCTATTCAGGATGTAATAGGAATTTACTATAAATACGCATGCTCTAGTAGAGTGTCCATCAGAGCATGTGGGGGGAGATTGTACCCAATTTGGTGTCATCTCTTATCTCTTTCTGTCTTTGAGTACTTTTTTCTCTGCGTTCATACGTCTGTTATTCTCTGTGTTCATGCGTCTGTGGTACCTAGGGCAACAGAAGCTTTCCACAAAGCTTTGGGCTTACTTCTTTTTGTGGATAGATTCACATAGCTTGGAACTTCCTTATACATAACTGCAAGCTCCTTATTCACCACATCAGTCCTAGGGGGGATTTGTTGATATATTTAGGTAGTGATGTGTGTGAACACACTAGGACTGTTAGGGCACTTTTTTCCCTCTTTAGGATGTTTTTTTGCCCCATCTTGTATATATGCCTATAACCCTAACGCCTATAACCCTAACGGGTAACTTATTTTTGTACATTCTCTTGATAATACATTTGATATTGTATCTTGTGCTTCAAGCTTCTTCTTCTTCTTCTTCCTTGTGCTATTCGTACTTTTGTAGACCTCAAACTCCAATAATATTGAATTCTTGCTTCATTTCATGCTTGATTCTTCAAATAGCTTCAACATCATTACTTGCAAGTATAATGCCATCCACATATACAAAAATGTATATGACTTCTCCATGCTATCTCTTGATGAATAGGGAAGGATCTTACTTGCTCACCACAAGTGAGTAGGTTACAAGCTGATGATTGTAAGGTCTTGATGCTTGCTTTAGCCCATATAGATCCTTCCTTAATCTACAAACATGTTCAAGCCTATATGAGGGGGTTGAGCCATGTATACCTCCCTTGAGATCCATCCAATGAGAAATGCATTATTCACATCCATCTAATATATCTTCGAATTCTTCGAAGTTGCAATACTCATGAGTATTCTGTTCATAGGCATCTTAGTCATAGGAGAGAATGTCTCTTCATAATCAATGCCTTGGGTGTCAGCATATCCTTTGGCCACAAGCCTATCCTTCTACCTCAAAATGGTTCCAGAAGAACTTTTCTTTATATTATAATTCACCTAGATCCAATGACCTTCATGGTGGGTGTCTTGGGTACCAAATCCAAAGTGTTATTTTCCTGCAAAACTTAAATCTCTTCTTCCATTGCATGCTTCCATTTGGATTTCTTCTTGCTCTCCTCATAAGATGAGGACTCGTGAGTGTTCAAGTCCTGAGCTATGTCATAGATTGTTGACTTACCAATGATGTGTTATGAGCATACCTCTTTGGCTTCTCTTTATCCCTTGTAGATCTTCTAGTGGTTTGTTGAGAGGGCTTTGCAACCTCTGAATCACTTGAATCTTCAAGTGTACATGGACATTTGCTTGAGAGTGTTAAAAACTATTCCTCCAAATTATAGGGTGATTTTGTTCTCTTGCAATCATCTTCACACTAGGAATTCATTTCATCAAATACTACATCTCAAATCCTTATGAATCCTTTTGTGCTATGGTTATTTAGCCCATATTCTTTCAATTCAATTCATTTCTTATAAAGACACACTTCTCTACCTAAGGATGAAGTTTACATGGAGAATCAATATAGATCACATGCTCATCTTATTTACCTCATTTCATTCTCAACTCATCAGTGAACAGAGTCCTCATGGGACTGAGCTTGAGTGTAGTTGTGGTACTCTTTTCCTCCATTTCTATCCTCTTTGTTAGTTTTTGTTGTAGTTATTAATATGTCTATATCCATTTCAGTTTCTATATCTGCTTTTTAGAGCTCCATATCCACCTCTGTTGTATCCTCTTCCCCTTTAATTCCTTGGGTTTATAAACAATGCTCTGTGTTGTTGTTGGTTAATCCACATATGGCACTAGATTAGGAGATTTTAGATCTCCCCCTTGCCTTTTCTACCACATCTACCTCTTCCACTTGAGCTTCTACCTCTACTTGAAAAGTTAGATTGGGAGGACTTCCTTCATCATCAGCCTTTTTGCATTTCCCTTTGGAATATTTACCTTTTTTGTATCTATGTAAGGGGTAGAGCATTGATTAACTTTTTGAGTCTCACCATTATTCATAATTTTATCCTCATGAGTGAAGCCTTTTTCCATGATTTTATTGAAGGATCACACCTACAAATCCACGTCCAAGTCCATGGAAGTGGTGAAGGCTTTCCACTTGTCATCACCCTTGATTCGATTGATGAATTTCCTCGTACTTTTTTTGTCATCTATAATCTCTCTGATGCTTCCTAATTCATCTTTAATGTCCATCTTGGTGAAAAAATCAGTGACACTTTGCTTGCACTTGAGTAATGCCTCTATATTCAGCCTCAATACTTAACAAAGCGATAACTGGTTTCTTCTTGTTACTCCATGAAATGGTTGTAGTTCCAAGTAAGAATGAAAATCCTTTAGTTGACCTTCCATCCATGACATTTCCTACCCAATTTGCATCCATGAATGCATACATACATGGTTGAACTCTTCTCTCATAAAACAAACCAAGGTTGCATGTTCCTTTCACATATCGGAATATGCATCTCACTGCATCCAAGTGCACTTTACATGGTTTATGCATAAACTTGCTCACCCATCCAACTGCAAAAACCAAATCTGGTCTTCTCTTTAAATAAAAATTCCAACCATCTTTCTATACACATTTGCATCATGCAAGTATTTCCCATCATCCATAAGCTTTGCATTAGCATCAAGTGGCATATCAACAGGTTTCAAGCACTCATCCCAAATCTCTCATGAATTTCCAACATATAATTGTGTTGTATCATCCAAATCCCTTTTGCATTGAGGTTACTTCAATTCCCAAAAAGTATTTTAGCTCTCTCGAATCCGACATCAAAAACTCAAATTTCAGCTACTAGCCATTAGGGGCAAAAATGAGCCCTGTATGGGCCTTGTAAGGATCCCTAATTTTTAGGGATTAAGATTCATTATATTCTTATTTTGAGGGGATAAAGTGCATGTAATAAGGCACTTTCTATTAGGCTAGAGTAGGCTTTTTTCTAGGCTTTAATATGCCCCTCTCTTTCTACTTCTAGAAAGAGAGCAAGGAATCTACTTTGCACATCATCAAACTCATGAATGTATTTGAATAAAAAAAGAATTTTTTTTTTAGTCTCATTTTCAGTTTATATTTACTCAAAAGGGCCCATTTTTTAATATATATGTGACAAGTCACTTTTTTGGACTCATTTTGTAAAATTTGTTTTAGAAAAAGTATAATTTTCAAGCTCCCTCCAAAAGTAAGTGCCACATCATCAAATCCGTAATTATACTTCCCCCAAAAAATGACTTTTTTCAATTTTCATCATTTTTAGCCATACATAGTGGAAAAATACACTTTAACCCATAAATATACAAGAAAACACATTTTCTGAGTAAAATATATGGTTTAGAGTCCATTCCAACCATTTTTCCACTTTGTTTTTAATATTCTTGGTCATTAGCAAAGATGGTGTTGGCGTGTATTACAAACTTCACACTAGAACGTCATCATGCTCTTGCATCAATAAGTATCCATGATCATGTGCCTAGAGAGTTTGGTCCAAATACACAATGCAACAATGATATCAATTCTGAAATTGAACGTCGTGCAGCTAGAGAAAAGAGTATTGATCATTGGACTCATGGTTCACTATATCCTCCTAATCCAATATCTTCTTACCATCCAACATTCCATAATCTCTCAACTTGACTCATTCACATGCTACTGCTAAGTATTGGTTCCAACAATATCAACTCCATCATATGAGGGTGGTAACTTTAGAAAGCACAATCATATCTTAAATAAACAACTTGCAAATTTTGAACAGGATATGGAAGCAAAGGAGAGCATAATTTCAAAGTCAAATTCCAATCTTCAACAAGTAAAAGAGGCTCCACTTGGTATGAGATATAGGAAAAGAGCATTTTCATCCTTTGAAGCTCTTTCCATAGGTGGCAGAGCACGTAAATGGCGTATATATGCAATAAAGTGAGTGCTTCTTTTACTTTTATATGTTTTAATGAAGGTTTATAATGGAGTCTTTCATTGTGTAGGTCATTTATTCAAGACATAAGTGTTTCATCAACAACACAAGACCAATTCAAGCTTATGTTTAGTTGTATAAACAACAAAGAAATTACTTCTACTATAGCCACACCCATAGGAAATTGCATTAGAGTTGTTTGTTGAAGTTGAGTTTTCAGAGAAGTTCAAAAACCTTATCAAAATGCAAGATGTCTAGGCAATGTGTGATGAAGTGGCATTAGTAGAAATGTGTATATTGCAATATACACCCTTCAGTGGCAAGCCTTACAAACACAAGGTATTTTTCAAGCTATATTTCCATGCCCATATAAAAATTCTATCAAGGAAAAACTTCTAATGAGGATGTGACTCATACTATTGGAAAATATTTATTCATAGAAGACACTATGCCTACCTCTATTTATCATCCAAATATTCCAAAGAAGCAATCAAAGATTCTGTCTATAGAAGGATTTACTTACACTAAATTCAATAATATGTTTATGGATCTTCAAAAGCGTCAACAAGCAATAGTTCACTTTTATAGTTCAACAATCAAAGGTACCCCTACTACATTTGATTAGGTGTTGATGTTTTACTCCGTTCAAGTGCTCAATTAAGGTAATATTTCCTCTTTTGTGAAGACTGTAATGCTAAGTTAAAGTTCATACTAAAGCTTGATGAGTGCCAAATTGTAAAGGGTCCACGATTGGAAAGGTTGAGTGTGATACTAATGAATGAAGTTATGGACCATGCAATGAGTGATAAAATTTTAGGACCCAGTTCTCATTTTACTTATAGTGTGTAATCAGAGAGAGATATCTGGTGTTTAGGTGCTATAAAAGTTCCCAAAGAAACAAAAAATGTTATTTCATGGATTTTTAATAGAACTTCATGGATCATATAAGTAATTTCTTCTCATATACATGGGCAAAAGCTTTTTGTAGATGATATAGGTGATTTTGAGGTAGAATGGCATTGGGGTGGAGACCTTAAGAGTATAAAATGCATTTTAGGTTGTAAACAAGGAGCATCTTCTCTCTATCCTTGCCCATATTGTACACAAGGTTACAAAGGATCTAAGAGATAGTCTAAACTTGCAAGGGCATTGATGCGAGTTGATGACTCGGAAGAAATTGATGAAATAGAATCATGCAAGTGTAGTGAATGGGAGATATCACTTTTGAGGTTTCCAACATTAGAAGAACCAACTCATGATAAAATAAGCAATGATTGGAACCTTATTATTCCATTTCCATTGGTCAATGTTCACTTTTGTACTTTGCATGCATTCATGAGGATCTTTGATAGGATTTTGAAGCTCCATGTTGAATATGCATTTGCAATGAAACCACTAAAGAGGTCTACAATAGAAATCCAAAAAATAGAACATCTTCTAAGTTCTATTGGTTGTCTTGGTGGCCATGTTCTTTAGTTGTTAAGAAGTCTGGAGAGTCTCAAGAGATTTTACAACAAGTTTTAATGACTAGGAAGAAGGCAATAGGTTTCTTTAAAAGAGATGTGAATAGTCAAGATGATGGGAAATGGGAGCTTTGGAAAGACCTCTCTTTGATTATGACAAACAATGATAGTCAAGTTGTTCTAATTAATAAATGAAAGAAGTTTTGGTCGTCGTTAGATCAATTGTTACATTTCATGAGTTTGCTTTCCACTAATGCTTCAAAATGAGAATTATTCCAAGTGACTTTGAAGAAGTTTACATAGTCATTCATCCTATCATGGGGAGAAAGCAACATTACACATTACATAGTAAGTTTTGCTTACATTTTTTAATTTAGTCTTCAATACCACGTGTATATCTTATTGATCAGGCCTTGGCATATTCTTGTTGCACATGGAGCATATTTTATGAATTGATATGGATCAGAGGACATTTTTAGTACACAAGGAATGGAGAAGTCACATTATAGGGATAGAGGTGTACAAGTTAAAGAAACCCATCATGGGGGTGGTCTCCTGCAATGGAACTATTGAGAAGAAATGTTCAATTGGCTTTTCCGTACGACATTCGTTAGAAAATATGCAATGGAACGTGCATGTGAGTCATGAATAGCACATATTTCAAGAAAGATACAACATGATATTGCAAGAGAGAAGTGGATGTCATCATTACAATTGCTATATCATTCCCAATGGAATGCACAAAGAGTCCACAAAGGGTTCTTATTGGAAATAGTTTCCATACTCTCAAAATGCATTATTTCTTATCAAAACTCTTTTCAAGGTTTTTATAACTCATTTCTCTTCAAATAAATTTTCAATTCTTTCATATCATGATCTTTTATTCTTACTAATAGTTTTTATATATATTTTTTAATATTCTCTTAATGTTTTAAAACTAATTTTATCCATTTAAATGTGAACATGACAAATCTTAAGTGAAAGGCTATAAATAAAGGTGTCCTTCCAATTTACCATTTTACATCCTTAGAGAATAGCAATCACAAAGGAGACTTCTAGAAAGGATCATGTCATCTACCCTCGCCATGTGCAAGGTACTTAATGCCCACCATGGATGACACCCCACAAGAAGTGTCGAACCACAAATAACTCTTCTAGAAAAAACTCCGGTGCAGGGACACACTCTCACAGCATTCAATAACGGGGAAACGAAGCTTCACAACAAGAGAGAGAGTTAACACAAGAAATGCAACCTTCACCTTCTATATCTGATGATGAGCCCGCACTTAAGATATCATTCAAGGCGAGGTCCAAACAACAAGGACAGAGACAAGTTGTAATGGAGTCAACACCAAATTAAGAGAGTTCCTCAGATGGATAAAGTGTTAACAAGCCACCATGAAACCATGATCATATCCCCATGAACCCTCTAGTAACAGAAGGAGGCAAGACACTCCCTACATGACAAGGACAAAGGCCAACCGATGAAGAAAGAGAGCGAAGTTGGGCAAAGAAGGTAAATGATGAGGCAAGACCATCTAGGCATGCTCCAAGAAGAAAGAAGAACTATCAACCATGTCATAGAAAAAAATGACCACAACCCAACATTTCCCCAAATGCAAGAGCACCACAAAGGCATAGAAAGTAAACCAGAGCCTTTGCAGAGATTTGACATTATCAAAAGTCTGTGGAGCTTCTTATTCCACGAAGGCCATTTGCAAGAGTTGTGAAGGAAGAGCTCCAAAGCTATTGCATTGGACTTCATATTCAAGGGATAGCCATTGAGGCCCTCCAAGAAGCTATAGAGGCGTATCTAATCTCAATGTTGGAGGGCTCTAACCTGTGTGCTATGCATGCAAAGAGAGTAACAATACAACCTAAAGATATGCAGGTAGCTAGAAGGATTAGGGGGAATAATCCTTAACGTTTGTAAACTCTCTTATTTAGAGAACTTTCTGTATAGCCCAAATGATTAATATAATCTTATTCTTATTATAATTTCTCTCCAAAGTATTTTTCTCTTAGTGTACATGTTTTGAATTCTATTTCTCCTAAGTATCTAAAACAGTCTCTGAAGTCATTGCACATGAGTATCTTAGTCTTCCACACATTTTATCAAGTTAAGCAAATATTTCATGTACATGTGGTGTTTATTTTGTGATTAGAGTGCTTGCAATGGCCTTACATAGCCTAAAAAAATCCTACCATAGAAACATACGATTGGTCCCTACAAAAGTTTTGCAGGGCCCAATGGCACATTTTTGTGCCACACCTTTTTTAGCCTATTCTAGGTCGTCAATTCTCTACTCATTGCACATCAAAAGATTCTTCTGCGTTATTCCACAATTTTAGCTTATTTTTGATGTACATGGACTTTCAAATTGTGCCCTATTTTTTTGGCATTCCTAAGCCATTGCAAGCATTTTGGGCAGCATCATTTTTAAAGGGAACACTGAAAAAAACACTCATTTAACTATGCAAAACATATGAAGTTTTCAAAAACATTAAGACACAATAGAAAATTGAATGCACATGAGAATTGAGAAAAGCATAATCGATATTATGAATTTTTACAATTGGATCTTGGCCTTGAGCCTCTCCACTAAATTCCTTCTTATTTGAAAAGATAGTGGCGATTGGCAAGTCAAAACTGATTGGGATATTAAATGGGGGTCTGTCAATCCAAGACCCAAAGCTATTCCTATTTGACCTAATATTTACTTGATTCATGCATGTGAACATCTGATTAAATGCAGGGTCTATAGTGGGTGAGAAGAGTAGTGATGTGGTGTGTGATGATAATGCTGGCGAGGTGGTAGACGCAAGGGGAAGGGAAATTGGGAATGGGAGGGTGAATCTTGTCGTGACCGTGGAAGATTGTGGTGTGTTGATATGTTGGGGCAAAATAGTGGATGTGAGTGGTGGTGTTGTGGGTGGTGAAATATCCATGTCACTTGATGTGGCATCAAGTGCACTAACATTAAATAGTGGTGTGATTGTGGGTGCATGAGTGGGTGTGAATACTAGATTTACAAAAGTGGATGAATACATTACAGATTGACTGTCATGAATTGCTTGTTGTAGAGGACAAGATGGAGATGATATTGTCCGGCAGGCAGGTGATACTCGAGAGAAGGTCATTGGTAGGGGAAATGGGAAAATAGGTCGGGGAGGAAGGGTGTTGCTCTAGCACAATGGTGAGAACCACGTTAAGAAGCTTCACCTCCTTAATGTCAATCTGTGGGAGAGGTAGGAGTGATATGAAGATCGTGAATGTGAGATGAAGTGAGAGTGAAGGTGAGAAGCACAAAGATGCACACACACATACACACACACAATGAAGAGACAAGCAAGACACAATGGAAGGCGAGAAATTAGCTCTGTTACTCAAGAATACTATTACAAGCTCAAACTAGCTCTAAGCTCTCACTAGCCAACATGAACCCACCTTAAAAATGAGCTCTCTAGCTCTTTTTATAGTTTCTAGACTAGTTTTGACCGGTTTCACATCTAGTGACCGGCCTAGTTAAAAAATAGGTCCTAGAGGCTATTTGGAAGGGTAAACGATGTCTAAAAATAACGAAAATTGGTACGCGTATTCTACCTAAGCTCCTCAAGCTCGAGGACTCCTCGGCTTGCACAAAATGGAGCTATGAATTACAAAATGGGGTTTTGTCTATATTACATATGTTACAAGAGTGATGAAAATCACTGTTGGATGTTTGAAGAAGTAATAAAAACATAATTGTTTGAAAAAATGATCCGACTGGCTCCCTGCTCCGTCTTTACATGCTTCCATGTCGTCTGTGCCTCTGACTGTGCCTCTGACTGCTTCCAACACCCCCCTCCCTCTCGCTTCTGTCGTCCTCGACAGAACCTTGTTGTGCGGTCTGCCGGATGTAGTTTTGTAGGAGGTCATGAGCGAGGGTGTGCTCAGATACTCGAATGCCTCGGGCCTGATCAGCCTCGAGCTTCTCCCAGTCGATCGGTTGCGGTTCGTCGGGTGGCGGGAGTTGATAATGCGTTGAATAAACCATTCACTCACAGGCAAAAAGTTGCAATAAATGTGTGGGCCTGCTGATGAATACCTCGGAATGGTATTCCCAAAACCCGGTGGTGAACATCTCTTCAAAGGTTTGTTTGTAGCATGCCGGGAGGTATTTTATTCTACAGTGCCAGGCATAACACACCCGGAGCGATGGCGTTGTGCTCATGTCATATACTAGATCAAAGTTACCATGCTCAAATCCCGGGGTGTTTACATGCGGTGCCTTGACGCGTCGGAAGACTTTAAATATCATTTGCATCATGTCAAAAATTTTGATAGTCATATGCGCGGCAATATCATCCATATGCTTCAGGCGAGGGAGCCAGTGACGGATTGTAGCCATCATATAACCAACAGTGGGCAACTCGGTGGGCGGCTTGAAGTAGGGGTAATTCAGCCAATCCTGACACTGCCTATTGTTTTGTACTTTGATAGCGAATGCAGTCCAGGAGCGGCGTCGTGGTACTGGTCCCCAGCAAGGATTATACTTTAAATGTAAGGGCGCTTTCACCCATGTGCTCATCATTTCTGGGTACTCCTGTAAAAGACGTGTACGCCAATCTGGTTGATAAATAGTGCCTTGTTGCGCATCCAGTGGCAAGTCTTCAGGCTCGAACTGGGTTGCATGTGATGGCTTCTTGCCAGTTCGCTTTTCTATGGCCAGCTGGTATTCGGCCATTAGCATGAAGTAAGGTTTGTATTGAAGCTCATGCCCGGATATGTACCTGCGTGGGGCCAATTGAGCAAAGTAGGGAGATTGCAAAATTCGTTCTTCTATCATGGCCATAGCATGTAGCTGGGCCCCGACTCTAGCTGAGTGCGTTGTTCCAATCTCCTCCACAGTCTTCATCCATGCAGGAGTCGGAAGTTCATAGGTCATCTAGCCTTCGGCCGTGACTTGTCCGCCTGGGATGGGTATTGGCTCGTATGCTTCTTCAAACGTTTCCTCCACCGGAATGGTTATGTTCTCGTCGTCAGCTGGGATCTCCGGTGGGGAATCAGGCCGTGGTGGTGCTTCGTATACATCTATGCGTGATTGGAGAGTGGTTACCTGGGCCCGTAGTGCGTTGAGTTCCTCTATGAGTTCAGGAGAGGGGTCCACAGGTTCTGGTACTTCTGCTGCCACTGGTAGTTGTTGTGGTGCCGTTTCTCTGAGCTGTAGTAACTTGTGATCTTCTTTTAGCTTCTGATGCTCTTCGTTCATTCGATCGTAGTCCTCTAGCAGTCGAACGTGGTCATCTAGCAACATCCGCATCGATTCAGATGGGATTGCCTTGAATCTGCTCGGACTTAATGGCTGTTCAGGATGATCCAATGCCGCTTCCAAATTTTCTCTATTCTGCGCTTGGAGTCTCACGTTCTCCTCCTGGGCTGTGGCTAGGTGCCTCCTGAGTAGGCCCATATTTCTGGTCAGCATCGCGTTTCTAATTGTTTGGGCTCGAAGCAGGTTGTCCAGATCAGCAGTGGCTTCTTTTGTTTTCTCTTCACTTTCTAGCTCTAGCTTATGATATGCCTCTCTTAGTTCTTGGTGTCGCGTATTTAACGAGGCATTCTCGATCGATAATGAATTAAGCTGCGACTGTAATTCATTTGTCGTCCTCTGCAGCTGTTGATAGTTGTTGCCAAGAGATGCAAACTCATCTCGTACTTGTGTCATGCATGTGAACATTTGTTGAAGTGCAGTGTCTGTGGTGGGCGATAATAGTAATGAAGTGTTAAGTGAGGATGCAGTGGAAGTAGATGCAGCGGGAATGGGAAATGGGGTTGGGAAGGTGGATGCAGTGGTGATTGTGGAAAATTGTGACGTACCTAAATATGATGATGCTGTGAGTGGAGTGGGTGCGGGTGCTGTGGGTGGTGATATGTCCATGTCATTGGACGTGTCAAGTGCGGTGACTGTGAAAAGCGGTGTGTAAGTGGGTGGTTTTGTAGGTATGAAAACGGGATTTACAAATGTAGAGTAATTTACAGGGGGGATGGCTGGAGTAGCTTGGTGAAAAGGGGATATAGGGGTTATGGTGGGTTGGGGAGGTGAAACTGGTGAGAAGGTTAGTGGGGTTAGAAAGGTGAAAGGGGGTCTTAAAGGTGGGGGAAAGGATGGGAAGGATGAAGGGGTGAAGGGGTTAACATGTAGACGAGGTGGGGTGGGTACGGGCATGGTGGCATGAATGGGCGGTGTAAAGGCTGTGGCTATGTTGCCATGGACTGGTGTGGATGTGGGAGGAGCAGGTGGGTGTGCGGGGGATACAGGATGGGTTGGTGAAACATGAGGTGAGAGAGGAGTAGAAGGTGTGGAGGTTATTTCAAGGATAGTGGTAGTATGTACAACGGTAGTACGTGGCGACTAGGATGGCTTCTTCGGTGAAGGATCTTTTCGGCCGTAGGCGTGCATCTTGCGCCTAGTGGGATGATTGAGCACCTACCGGAACTCGAATATATTCACCGGGCTTCGATAGCAGGCGAACTCTGCGAGGGTCATATTGGGCGAGGGGCTTCCTTTGTAAATATCTCAGTGCTTCGACCGGGCCGATGGATTGGACCAGTTCTCTGAACCCTCTGATGTAGACTTCTTCAAACCCTCCGGAGACTAGTTCTTGTTCGATTAGGGCCTGGCTCTCTTCTTCAGTCAATTTCTTCCGTGCCCAGACTTTCTCCATCGTACGATATAACTTCTTGATTGCCAGCGTGTAAGCTGCTGCTTCGAAAGTCTCCTCTTCGTGCGTGCTGGTGTCACCGTGTGCATCGGTTTGTTGGCCTTGGCCGTCTGTCTGTCCTTGTTCTTGGGAATCATGCGTGCCCTGGCTGGCTTCGTCATCACCTTCGTCATCGTCGGTGGCTGTTCGTTTGTCATTAGAGCTCGACACAACTTGTCCCTGTGGCAGATCCCGCGGTGTGGTAGGGTAACTGGGGCGTTCATATTCTTGGGAGAACATCTGTGCCTCTGAAAACTGGAATTCATTTGAGAATGCATCAGGCATTTCAAAATCGAATGTTGTGTTTATTGGTTCTGCCTCCATGTGTGGTATTGGGAAAGAAAAGGCGTCCGCACCAATAGTGGTGGGAGCTTCTGCTGTCGTGGTGGTGGGTTCTGTGGTTGCAGCTGCCTGAGGTGCAGCGATACTAGTAGTGCCCTCCGTGACCACTGGTCTAGACAACCTTATGCGAATAGGTTGCACTGTGGGAGCGGCTTCTGTCGGAGATCGCTCTGGAGAGGGTTGTGGTGATGGAGACTCTGGCACTTGAAGGCAAGGAATGGTGCCTCTCATATGCTTACCTGCCCGTGTTCTACTGGGCTTCCTGGCTTTCTTCGTCGTTCCTTTGAATGCTTTTAGCTCTTCTCCTGTTAATGCGCGTTCAATTGGCAAATCATAGGCCAAGCACATATAAATAATTCTTGTGAGCGCACAACATCCATTAAGCACTTTTTTGCGTTCCCATCTGTGTTGTGCCAAATACATTTGATCAATGATCCAGCTCGCCAGATCAACAGTCTGAGGTCCCGTACATGCCAAGTACAATCCAAACCATATTCTTTTATGTGGCATGGTAAATCTGTCCTGAGCGGGGAATGCAAAGTGTTGCATGCATATCCGTAGCGGCTTTGACAGCTCAGGTGTAATTGCGGAGATCTCCTCCCACTTAGTGACATCCCCACGTTTCATAGGGTCTGGAATTAATCTTTCTCGATCTGTGGGCGTGTGGGTGCCATGAATTTTGATGGCCGCTCTGATTAAATCCTTTGAGAGGTAAAACCTTTTGTAGGGTGGATCATCCACTAAAGAAGGCAAAATGAAAGTTCCGGGGATATCCTTATTCTCTGAGGCCAGCAAAGTAGTGATTAAATAATAACACCTGTAAAAGTCAGGTTTGGGTAGAGGATCACTGAAATACTCCGTGAAGCCTGCTCTGGCCCAAACGTGAGTTAAATCCTGGGTGTTCTGTAGGGCTTCGAACTCTCTGGAGAAGAATTGGTATTTTCCCCAAGTGCGGTCATCAAATGTCAAAGTAGATTCAAATATAAAATCCGCGTCCGCTAAGGGTCCTGCAAGTCCCTGAAACCAGTGGGAGTTACGGTGTATCTTTTCAGTGTAGCCCATAGGTGGGTTGTCGATAGGCATGGGCCCTGGAAATCCTTGAAATTCTGGCGGTGGAGCAGTCGGGTGGGATTCTGCTCGTAAAACGTTGAGGGGCACTGCCGCTACACTGGGGCCTGCTCCTGATGGTCCTTCGTCGGTTTGCATGATGACTGGTGTGTTAATGAGAAAAATCTGCTACAAAAGATTAACACATTAGCATGGAAATTAATTATGATCCCATTAAAGTGAGACCGCAATCCCTTTCCATAACTGATGCGTAACCCGTGTAGCCAAGTGCTGTGATGTGATGGATGCAATGCTTCTTGCAACACTCGTGCAGGTCTCTAGACACCTACACGTTTCAGATGATGCATACGTTCCTTGATGAGATGAGATTATGAGTGACGTGTGATGATGGTGGGTGAATTTATACAAGGTTTAAAGGTTAGTGATTTATTACAAGGTTGTATGTTAGTCGGGGGGTAGTTTTGTCAGACATGGGGTTAGGGGAAGACGATTGGACATGCTTCGGTATCCATTTCCTAAGAGTCTTTGAGTGGGTGGTGGGTTGCTGCTGAGGGGCAAAAGGTAGTATCGGGTGTGGTGGTGTTGAGGGATGGAAAGATTTGTGAGGGGTATATATTACATGGCTTAAGGGTTGAGCTACGATACATGGTTTGGGTACCCAAATCTGCGTGGGTGTGGGTCTATGGGTAAGGTATTTCTTGGCGATCCAAATTTGTCGAATGATCGGGCCTGTAGAAGAAGGTCGAGGGGATGGTGGATACTGATTCTGTCTCGGCCTTGCCTTTTGCTTGTCGATTTCTGCTTGGTTGGAGTTCTTCGGTGCTTTTTGTCCTTTCGGCACCCATATCTGTCTGGTGCCGCTTCCTTTGGGTGGCCCAAACTGCTTTCCTTGTTGTGTCTTCTGATACTGCCGTCGGTCTGGGTTCCTTCGTCGTGGTTGACTCTGTCGTGGTTGAGGTTGAGAGGTCGGACGGACGCTCTGCTTTGGAAAAGAAGGGAGATCCAATACTTGCGTGACCTGCCCATTAGGAAGTGATTCGTTCTTTAACTTTGATCTAGGCCAGTCCGCAACAAGTTTGGAAGGATGAGCACCGCAGGGTGTCGTGCTCATTTGGCCGCTGATGCAACCCACCTGACCGCTGATTGTGTCCATCTGCCCTAGCGGATGGGTAGCTACCTCTTCTAGTTTGCAGGAAGTCCTAGGGAAGATCTCCTGTCGTCCTTCTGATTGACAACTGTCCATAGCCAAGCCCGAGTGGGTTGGTGTAGACGTAACTTGACTGGTCGGATTAAAGATCTTCCGGTCTTCCGTCGCATGTATTTCATAGAGTCTAGGGTTACAAATCTCAGTCGGAATACCGTTAGGGAAGTCAAGCGGTATCACTCGCTTCTGCTCTAAGGTTCCAATCTGTAAGGAGCCTTGTCTAAGATTTAAGTCCACTGAGTGATCGTATAGCCAATCTTGGCCAAGGATTAGGGGTTCTATCAGGTCGTCATCATGGCACACTAGTAGCTTCGCTGTCATGGTCACATCGTTAATGAGGATAGGAAGGTCCACCTCACCCATGCAAGGGGTTTCCATGCCTCCTAGGCCTATGAGGTATGCCTCAATTGGCCGCATTTCCATTCCTGAATCCTTATAGTGGGACCATCTAATCGCACTAGTCGCAGCACCTGAGTCAATTAAAGCCCTGAGTTCTTGGCAAGGGTTGTCGTGCTCTAGCCTAACTGTAATGAATGGTCTCCTGTCCACTATGCTAGGATGAGTGGTTGACTTTACTTGACACATGGCCATGGGATATCTGGGTGATGTTTCCAGATGGTTATAATGTTCTCTCCCTAGTCCTTGTCTTCTTAGCTTCATGCGCTTAATGCGTTCTATTGCTTCTGCCTGAGCTTCCGCTCGTATTCTATTTTCTTCCTCCTTATGCTTCTTTGCCAACGTGAGTCGTCTGAGCATATCCTCAGTAAGAGGTTCCTGATATAACCTGACTCTACAACCACTAATGTAATTAGGCATTATATCTCCTTCTAAGGTGGCTAACTGTACTGCTCCACTTGTCGAAAGTCTGTTAATGATCATAGGTCCATAACCTCGCTTTTCTAACTTCCGTGCGTGCTGTTTCTGCGTATACACTAGAACTAAATCTCCTTCTTTTAGGCCTTTATCTTTCACAGGTGCATCGAAATATGCTTTCTGTCGCTTCTTCGCTGCGTATATTCCTGCTGCTGCTTTCAGCCTGGTTTCTCCTAATCGTTCCAAGTCCATTATTCTCGCTGATAATTCATGGCCGGTCCACTGATGTTCTTGTGCAACCTTAAGGGTCGGTATCAAGAAGTCCAATGGAAGCACTGCATTCTGACCAAAAACCATCTGAAAGGGAGTTGCATTGAGTACGGTCTTGTAGGCCACTCGATATGCCCAAACAGCGTGGTGTAACTGTTTGTCCCAATCTGAACGTTTGTTGTTCACGAGTTTCGTCAGTACGTTACAAAGTATCTTGTTAGTGCTTTCAGCCTGACCATTGGCCTGAGGATGATATGGTGCAGATTTCTTGTGAATCACCATAAAATCCTGTAACAAATATTCAATGACTTGGTTTAGAAAGTGAGTGCCTCGATCGCTCACTAACTCTATAGGCAATCCATATCTTGTAAAGACATTTTCAAATAAGAATTTTGCAGTCGTGTGAGCATCATTCTTTTTTGTGGCTTTTGCCTCTACCCATTTGGTTAGATAATCTGTGGCAACAATAATGTATTCCGCATGTGTACCTTTAGCAGGGGGGTTGATGGGTCCTACAAAGTCTATACCCCACTTTGAAAATGCACGTCCGCCCATCATGGGTTTCAATGGCATTTCATCTCTGCGAGTAGGAAACTGAGTTCTTTGGCACACATCACATCTCTTTACATAGGTATGAGCATCCATGTGAAGAGTGGGCCACCATAATCCTGCAAAGAGAATGGCTTTGACTATCCTATCTGGTCCAAAGTGACCTCCTGCAACACCTTGGTGTGCAGTCTCTAGTATGCTCAGATAATCGCTTTCATGAACGCATTGTCTTAGATATCCATCTCGTCCTCTTTTGTATAAATTATCGCCAATAAGTGAATAGTCTTGAGCTTCCTGCTCTAGACTGCGTTGTCGAGCTAAAGTCATGCCTTGAGGGAATGTGTTCGTCCTCAAGTATGTCACTAAAGGTTCACTCCAGTCTGGTGTGAGAGACACATGATATAATGTAGCATACTCTACTGGTGGTCTTTCACAACACCCCTGACATTCTCTACACAACTTGTAGACATCTGCTTCCATAGAAGGCCAATATACTCCTAATCTATGCAGAGTCTGTAATGTTCGATGTTTTGAATGATGTTGCTTTAGTGCACCTATGTGTGCTAATTGCAACCAATTCGCATGTTCTGATTCATCTACACAACAAGCAAGAATCTTTTGATTATCCTGTTTATATATGCTTCCAGCCATTATTTGGTACCTCTGAGGCTTGGTAATCTCTCCTTCTTTGATCTTTATCCTAGGATTCTTGGGTCCGTATGTGAGAATAGGGACTATAGGCTTAGCCCATTCTGGTGCTATCTCAAGGTTAAACAAGTATGCATCTGGTAATTCATCCGCTACTCCTTGAGGAGCTTCTCCTGAGGTTAATCTTGAAAGGTGGTCAGCTCTAAGATGTGTCTTTCCTTTCCTGACTACTACTTCAAAATCATACTCCATGAGTAATAGAAACCAACGTATTAGTCGTCCTGTGTTACATGGTTTGTTGACTAAGTACAATAGGGCTTGATGATCTGTAAAGAACTTGAACTTGTTGGCTAACAAGTAGTGCCTAAACTTCTTTACTGCGTAGATCATCCCTAATCCTTCTCGTTCCGTCGTGGTGTAATTTCTTTCTGCTGCGTTCAATTGTCTGCTCGCGTAAGCTATGGGGAGATCTATATTACCTTCATTCGTGGGTTGTGCTAACACACATCCTATGGCGTAATTGGATGCATCCACATGTACATGAAATGGCTTACTCCAATCTGGGGTTGTCAATATAGGTGCTGAGCACAAGCGTCGTTTAAGTGCATTGAATGAATTTTCACATTCATCTGTCCACTCAAAATTGGTCAAAAGAGAGTACAAAGGCTTGGCTATGATTGCATACATGTGTATGAATCTCCTATAATAACCGCAATGGCCCATAAATGCCTGTACCTCTTTCACATTAGTTGGTCTAGGTAATTCGGCAATTACCTTCACCTTTTCCTCGTCCGTAGAGATTCCATTTTTTGACACAATGTGTCCTAGAATTTTGCCTTGTCTGACCATGAAAACGCATTTTTCTGGGTTCAAACAAACTTGATATTCTCGACATTTGTCAAATATTTGTCTTAACTCTGGGATATGTGTCTGTCTTACATTTGAATGAGCACATAAGTCATCGACATAAACTTCCAAGCTCTTGCGTAAGAATTCCTTAAAAACATGACACATGAGTCGCTGGAAAGTGGCGGGTGCATTTGTTAAGCCAAATGGCATTACACGAAATGCAAATATGCCCCATTCAGTGGCAAAAGCCGTCTTGTGTTGATCTTCTGGAGCAATGGCTACTTGGTTATAGCCTGAGAATCCATCAAGAAAGCTGTAAACTTCCTTGCCCGCAACTCTTTCCAATAGATGTTTTGTGATAGGAAGAGGATAACTGTCTCTAATCGTTGCCGCATTAACTTTTTTAAGGTTAATACACACACGCAATTTTCCATTCTTCTTGGGCACAACCACAATGGGGGATACCCATTCGGTATGCTCAATTTCGTAAATGAATCCTGCTTCTATCAAGCGATCTATCTCCTCTTTAATCTTCGCAGCGTAATTATCATTGTACGTGTAAGGTTTTTGTTTTGTCGGTTTTGCATCTGGAGTCATAGGGATTCTATGAGAACATATATCTGGGTCTACTCCCTTCAAATCTTCGTAACTCCAAGCAAAAACATCTCTATATTCGCGCAATAAGGCAACTAACTCTTCTTCTTCTTCCTTCGTCAAATCATGTCCTATGTATGTACATTTTTCTTCTTCTCCTTCTATGGAAACTATTACTTTCTTGGTTTTCTCTCGGTTATCATATACTTGTCCATCATTTACCTTTCTATTAGGCATTCGTACCATGATCCTTCTATCTTCGATTTCATATTTCTTGAAATTCTCGGGTACTTCAAATAAAGATTCTTCTTTTTCTGACATGGTTTCTTTCTTCTTTCTTTTCTTACCTTCACTCTTGTTAGTCACTTGAGTGGCTAACCTCACCTCGTTCGTAATTTCCTCGTGTCTCTGAGTGTGAGTCTCTACTTCGTAGAAATATTCTTCCTCTGATGCAAAGGGTGGGTCCATGATAATTGATTCTAAATCAAAATTGCTTGCATCCTCAAATGCAAGAGTGTTCGGTTCACACTCTTCTAAAATTGCATCGCACATGATTGGCTCTATCGTGAAAACTGAAATGTCATAGCCATCCTCATCACAGTGGGGTGTCCATTGTTCCTCATTTATGGCTACATCCATGGTTGCTAGAATTTCCGCCCAACCATGGGGTTCAAACTCTTCGTCTGGAAATACTACAGGTGCATATGCTGGATCTTGAAGGGTTCGTGGATGTTGTTCTGCACCTAAGGTCCTTGTTTCTAATCGTTCTTCCTCTTGTTTGGCTACTTTACACATCCATAAATGGGTATCCTCATGCAACCAAGAAGGATCTGATTCTAATGAGTGCACGGATTCCGTCTCTACTGGTGTCTTATGGATGGTGTTCCATTGTATTGGGGGTACATCTCTATGTGAATAGTCTTTAAGATTGACTTTGGTAGTCACTCCTAAATGTTGCAAGTACAAAGAATTAGTTCCCCAATCTTGTACAATTTGCAACTGACGCATGAATGGTCGTCCCAATATCATCTCATAAGCACGGTTTTTCGCAAAGTCACAAATGGCGAAAGTATGCTCAAATTCTACACCACAAGTGGTGAGAGATATGCCTTCTAGTAAGCCTAATGGTTTTTCTATGTGTCCATCAGCCATTTGTAGTTTCATCCTGGTGGGTCAGAGTGCTGGCTTACCCCAACGTTTCCATAAAGCGGTGGTAGCGATGGCTACTCCGGCTCCTGAATCTAAGATGGCTTTCGTGGTGTAGCCCTGATGGGTTATTGGAAGATATGTGTTACCTTCCTCTCCTTCGCTTACGTCTCCAATCTTTTCCACGGGTATCTCTGGTACCTTCTTATGTGATCCTATCTGAGAGGGTGTGGTAGCTAGCTCAGGGAATTGATTTGCTACGTGCTTCCACAATTTTGGTTTTACCTTTAACAATTCCTCTAGAGTGAGATTACACTGTACTTTAGTGTTCTTGATCACATCCGTGTTCCTAGGGATCACTGATTCTTCATTCCTCACTATTATCATGGGTGCTCTCATACTAATAGACTTTGCTTCCCAAGGTCCTGTGAACTGAGGTAATTCTTGTAAAGAATTAGATTCAAATCCTGTGGGTTCACTCAGTTGTTCCACCTCTACATCATCATATATAGAGGGGATGTCTTGGGGAAATTGTTCCTGCAAGTCGTCTATTTCTTGAATAGGAGGATGAGTTCCTTGTTCTTTTCTCCATTTCTCTTCTTGTATTTCCCTCAAAAATTCGTGTGAGTACCTATGTAAGGAAGACAAATTGTCTTGACTTTCTGTATTGGGTACTTGAGACAGGGATGGTGCATTCCTTTCCTGCGTTTCTGGGACAATAGGGTTCCTATGCTGATCCTTTTTCTCTTTGCTTTCTATCAAGTGTTCTAGCCTCTCCATTAGTCCTTGAAAGTGTACTTCTGGTTTTGCCATGTTATTCCAATTAAGATATCTAGAGGCTTCAAACAAAGCTTGTGCTAACTCTACCATCTTCATGCAAAGTTTAGTTCTCTCAATTTCTAGATCAGCTCGAGGGTAGTTTTTACTCATTTCCGTTACTTGAGGTCCCTCATTTATTCTAGCCTGATATGCACGAAACATCATGTCTAGATCTTCTGGTATGGGTTCCGCAAAAACTGATCCTGATTTTTGAGCTGGGTTTTCTTGGTTTAATTCTTGTGAAGTCAATTCTTGTATTTTGGCTCTCGACTCTTTTAGACTTCCTTCCAACTCCGTTATCTTTTTACTCCACTTTCTCTTTATTCTTTCTTTGGAATCTTTCCAAGATTTCGTCTTTTTACTACTCGATTCTGCAACTTCACTAGTTCCGGCTACTTTCTCTTGATTAAGCTGTTGGTTCTGTAAGAGCGCCTGGGCTCTGGTTATCGCTTGGATAGGCACGTATGTAGGGTTGGATCCATCTGCGTTGTTTACAATACCTATCACGTTGATCGGTGTCACATTCGAAGTGTTAGCTGGGTTCTTAGGACAATCTTTGATTATGTGCTCTTTGCCACAATCAGCACAAAAACCTTGTATGTTATAGTACTGTGATTGCCTTGCTATTGGGGGATGTGGACAATCCTTTATGAAGCGATCTCCTTGGCAACTAAAGCATGGTCCTCTAGGGCCCTGTGGTCTCTGTTGTCTCAATTGGGGCCGTGGGTTTGGGTTTGCGTACATCACATTAGCATAGTCTGGCTCCCAACTAGGTTCCATTGGTGGACTATCATAATGATACGTCTCCACATGTTCTGGTGACTCCGTGTAATAAGCGGGTGGACTAGTTACATGAGTAGAGTCAAAACTGTTTGAGTTCGGGTCACTTTCTGTGATCAAGGGTGAAGAAGGCACTAAGGCCCTACTTAGGTTCTCTTCTGCAGCAGCGTATTTGACTGAGATGACATTCGCTGGTGGGGGTGGCTGCTGAGCTAAGACGGGTTGAGGTCTCTGTTGAGCCTGGTATGGGTAGTTCTGAGGAGGCCTATAGTAATAAGGCTGAGCATTGTATTGGCCTTGATACCTACCTGGCTGCTGGTATGTTTGCGGGTAGTTCTGTCTCACGGTTTGTTTGTTGTATGGGCAGTCCTGAGCCGTATGATTCGTGTATCTTCTCTCAATTGTGCAATATTGGCCACTAGGGTTGGCTTGAGGTTGAGGTGCATTGGGGCACACGTTTGCCAAATGATTTCCACCACAAGTGTAACAACGTACATTCGTTGGTAGCTTGGGCACCTGTTTACTAGAAACTCCTAGTTTCTGGGCCACTTTTTCTGCTAGGTCCTCTATCGAGTTAGACAATTTTGTGGATGCTAGAGAAGAGCAATCTGAGTCTTTATAGACCCTTGAGAGTTCTAATTCATCTCCTAGGTTATCCTCAATGTCTATACATATTCTTACACACTCCTCTAGCGTTCTGGGTTCCTTTAGGTACACATAAGAGCGTAGTTTAGCGCTCAACAAGCCATCTAGGAACAGTGATACTTGTTTGGCTTGTGAGGGTAGCTCTTGTATTGGGCATCGTTCAACATATTGTCTGAATCTACGACCTGCCAATCTTACTGTTTCCTGAGGGGTCTGTTTAAAGCTATGAATTAACGAAGACGTGTCATGTCTAATCCCACTTTTAGAGAATTCAGTGATGAATGACTCCAAAAAGTGATGGATGTCTCTGAATTGCCTTTGTTGCAATGGTTGGAACCAAGTTAAAGCGGTATTCTTTAACGTTAGCCCAAATGCGTTGTATTGCGTGAACATGTCCTCGACTTGTTCTGCTCTTAGTACTTGCTTGAATTCTGCGACATGGTCATAGGGATCTCCTGTCCCATCAAAGTAATTCTTCATGGATTTCACTAATTGAGTGGGTCTCAATACTCTTGCGTGTTCACGTGGTCTAGGTAGAGGAAAATCATCTCTACCACCTAATATTCCATGATCTCTTTGTCTATCCGCTCTATTGGTGTTCGTGGTTGTTCTATCTCTCCCTATGGGGTGATTAAAGCTTACTTCCGGTCTCTCTTTATTTCCTTCTCTTAGATGTCCATGGGCTGAGGAGGTTCCTGCCCCTTGTTGACTTGTATTCATGTTCGTCCTAGATGGAGGGAATATCAATTCACCTCTCCATGTGTATGTGTTTTTAGCGCGCTCAGGCACCACGAAGACTCTTTTTGAAGTCTCATCCAGGTATACAACCTTTCCAGGTGTATCTGGGTCCTTGAATTCATAAATTGTAATGATGCCTATCTCACCAGGGTGTTCCTTTCTGTACCTCCAAAAGGCTTCATCTGTCTCTTTATTTACAAACAACTCGGTGCTCCTGTTATCTTGAGGGATCCATTCTGGGATGAGTATTCTTGTTAATACGGATTTCCCTCTAGGTGTTCTAGGTTCTTCTAACGGTTCTTTTCCTTGAAATTTCACTCCCGTTTCTAATTGAATTGTGCCAAACTCATTAGTATCGTTTGGCTGCGTACTTAGAACGTACATGGTTCCTTCTTTGTCTATGTAAGCGTCTCTCTCAAATTTCACCACTGGTCTTTCCAATCCAATGGGTTGATCAGGGTTGTGCAGTTGCACCACTTGCCTTTGCAAACCATCCTCATAGATGCGAGCACCTAATCGGTTGGTTCGGAGAAACTCTAATTGTGTTCTATAGGGTCCTTCAGGTTTTTCTAAATATGCTACATTAGACCCTCCTTCTGGTTTGTCTGTGCTAAATGCCATTTCTGATTCGCTAGTCTCTGAGCTCTCGTAGGGGTAATTACTATTTCAATTGCTGAGCCCAAGACCGTGCAGTAGTCCTTACACTTGCCTCTGATGATCTAAGGCTTCGTCGGTCTGACTTACCTATGTGTCTCCCTGATCTAAGGTTCATTAATTTTCTTCCTTGCACGCTCAATTACACACTTAGATCGTCAATGGTTCTTTGTTATTAATTCTTGATTCTTTTTAATTTTCTTTAGATTCTTGTCTTAATTTATGCGTCAGGAATTCGACTTTTTGTTATAATCTTGAGTTCTCGCTCCGTCAGACTTAGGTTCTTTTCTTTAGGTTTTCGACACACACACCTTTACTTGTAGTCTTAAACTTGAAAGAATTAAGTATCTTGAACTTGAGGCGTTCCTACCGTCTTTAATCCACAACTACCGTTTAGCCTAAGCTAAGAATTGACTGAGGGGGTTGAGTAATCTTCCAACCTCGAGTCGGCTTTTCTGATTGCTCTGATGCCCTGTTGCCCAAGAAGCCGCGCTTCCCAAGCGTTATGCCCTTCACTGCCTTGCCTTGGTTGCCTTTGATTTCCCTTGCTTGACCTGAAAAAATCCAATATTAGACCAATTCACAGGATGATCAAGCACTTGAGCATACACACCTTTTTAGTCCCTTCCCTTTTGCCCAAAATTTCAATACTTGCCCCCTGGCTTCCTAGTCCCAAACTAGGTCAACCTCAAAATAGCTTATCCAAAAATAGATGTATTCTTTAAGAAAAAAACAGTTGAGGTCACGTAGTACTCGTCACGAGCTTTCTAACGAGCTATTAAGCTCAAAAAACGGACTTCGGATGAAAAAGTTATGAGCGTTCAGGCCCTGGGGGGTAAAAACTGACAATCAGGTTTTCCTTCAAATATGAGCTAAGGGGTCTCCTATGAGTCTAATGGTCCAAAAATTTTTCAAAAATACCCTCAAAATTGGTCAAAAATTGGAGCCCAAAATTTGCGATGGGGGTGCACAATCGCGATGGTCTGGGACCGTCGCGATGGTCCAAGCGAACCGTCGTGATGGCGTGGAATTTGGACAATCGCGATGGCGCGAAAAGGTGAACCGTCGCGATGGCCCGAGTCAACGGTCAAAGGTGAACAATCGCGATGGTCCAAAAAGTGAACCGTCGCGATGGCACGAAAGTGGACAATCGCGATGGCGTAAGTTTGAACCGTCGCGATGGCTCGATCAAGCGGACAATCGCGATGGCGCGAGTCAACGGTCAACGGGGAACAATCGCGATGGTCCGAAGTGAACCGTCGCGATGGTCCGCGATGCGATGGCTTGAGCCAATCGCGATGGTCCGAATTTTTGAAGTGTCGCGATGGTCCAAAAAGTGAACCGTCGCGATGGTCCAACTTGCCACGTGGCACCATCGGCGCGATGGCGTGAGCCAATCGCGATGGTGTGGGGTCAACTGAACAATCGCGATGGTCCAAGTGGACCGTCGCGATGGCTCAAGTGAACCGTCGCGATGGTCCGAGACCGTCGCGATGGTCCGGCCGAGCCGTCGCGATGGCGTGAGCCTATCGCGATGGTGCGACACAATCGCGATGGTCTGTGACCGTCGCGATGGTCCACCAAACTGAAAATTTTTGAGATGCAGCTGTGGTTTCGTGTATGCGTAGGGATCGCCTACCTCGTGGTGTGGTCGCCTACCTCAAAATCCGAACTTGGCGGACCATCGCGATGGTCTGACACAGTCGGAAATTTTTGACAGAAACTGAAATTTTTACCTTTTCCAAGCTTTCCTAATGCACTGGAGCTCTGTACCTGCAAGAAAACTCAAGAAAACACAAGCACACACAAGCACAAAAGTTCTCTCTCGCTCTCTCGCATGCACAAATGAGGGGAAATGAGGAGAATGGGTGGATATGGTGAATTTTTTGATTTTTTTGGAGATGAAGATGATGATGCGATGATGAAGATGGAGTATGGGGAAGGTGAAAAACACTAAAAACTAAGTAAAAACAACAACAAAAACTGAAATTTTTACCTTCCAACGCCACTTCTTGCTATACTCTTACCATCACACATTCGTCCTAGACTCGATCCCCGGCAACGGCGCCAAATTTGGTGTTGCTCTAGCACAATGGTGAGAACCACGTTAAGAAGCTTCACCTCCTTAATGTCAATCCGTGGGAGAGGTAGGAGTGATATGAAGATCGTGAATGTGAGATGAAGTGAGAGTGAAGGTGAGAAGCACAAAGATGCACACACACATACACACACACAATGAAGAGACAAGCAAGACACAATGGAAGGCGAGAAATTAGCTCTGTTACTCAAGAATACTATTACAAGCTCAAACTAGCTCTAAGCTCTCACTAGCCAACATGAACCCACCTTAAAAATGAGCTCTCTAGCTCTTTTTATAGTTTCTAGACTAGTTTTGACCGGTTTCACATCTAGTGACCGGCCTAGTTAAAAAATAGGTCCTAGAGGCTATTTGGAAGGGTAAACAATGTCTAAAAATAATGAAAATTGGTACGCGTATTCTACCTAAGCTCCTCAAGCTCGAGGACTCCTCGGCTTGCACAAAATGGAGCTATGAATTACAAAATGGGGTTTTGTCTATATTACATATGTTACAAGAGTGATGAAAATCACTGTTGGATGTTTGAAGAAGTAATAAAAACATAATTGTTTGAAAAAATGATCCGACTGGCTCCCTGCTCCGTCTTTACATGCTTCCATGTCGTCTGTGCCTCTGACTGTGCCTCTGACTGTGCCTCTGACTGCTTCCAACAAAGGGGAAAGGAGGGAAAAGGAGTGGTGAGAAAACGGTTAACAAGAATAGGGAGAGCTATAGTGGAGAGGATAGGTGTAGGGATTTCACGTAGATTTTGGCGTATGGGGGAAACTATGGCTTCTGTTCTGGTGCTCGCTATGACTATGGATAGGGGAGGGGAGATGGGTTGCACTGGGAAAGTTGGATGCATGGGAGATGAAAGAGGTTTAGACAATGTGGTGGGGATTTTGGGATGTGTCATGGGTGTGATGGTTGAATGTTGAGGTGAGGAGTCAAGGATAATTGTTGGTTCTGCTAGCTGTGATTTAATTGGGTGTTACGAGACTAGTAGTGCTTCTTTTGGATGATGGGAAGATTGGGTGTCTATTCACACGGATGTACTCGCCTGGCTTGGACATCAAACGGATGCATCGAGGATCAACTTATGGTAGTGGCTTCCTCTTCAAAAAATGAAGTGCCTCGATAGTTCCCACCGACTTGATTAGTTTGTTAAAACCCTTAAAGAAGGAGTCTTCAAAACCTCCATGTGTGAGCTCTTCTTGTAATATTTCTTGGATTTGCTTTTCTGATAACTGTCAACATGCCCATACGGCTTGCATATTATGGTATGGTTTTTGAATAACTAGAGTGTAAGCTATGGAATCAAATGTGTTCTCCTCATAGGTTCTAGTATCACCTTGGGCTTCGGTTTGCTGCTCTTGCTCCTCATGCTGATGATCATCACGAGAGTCCTGACTATGCATGGGCTTTGTCATCACCATCTTCATCATTTGTTACCAATCGATCGTCCTCTTCTAAACTAGACACTACTTGTTCGTGTGCCTAATCCAGTGGTGTAGTGGGGTAGGTGGGTCCTTCCTATGCCTGTGAGAAAAATTGACCTCTTGAAAATCAAAATTCACTAGAAAATGCATCATGCATTTCAAAATGAAATGTAGGCCTAATGGCTTCTGCCTCCAAGTTTGGTATGGGGAAAGTAAAGGCTTCCACAAGAATGGTGGTGGGAATTTGGAGTGGTGGCTTTTGGGGTAAGTACTGCATTGGTGTTGTCTTCTGTTATTACAGGATGCGAGAGGCAAATGTATATCGGTGGTACAGGTGCAAGAGGTTCCATGGGAGCTTGTTGAGGGGATGATTGTGGTGAAGGAGATCCTGTAACATGTAGGCATGGAATTGAGCCTCTCATACGCTTTCCTGCTCATGCCTTCCTTGATTTGCATGCTTTCTTGTGGTTCCTTTAAATATTTTCAATTCCTTTCAGTCCTCCATCACATTCATTTCATCACGTCAGTTACATCCCTCAAGGGGGGTATGCTTAACGAAGTCAAGTGGTATCACTCGCTGCAGATCTAGTCTAAGATTTAGGTCCACTGAGTGATCGTATAACCAATCCTCGCCAAGGATTAGGGGTTCTATCAGATCCTCATCATGGCACACTAGGAGTTTCACAGTCATGGTCACTTCGTGTATGAGGATAGGAAGGTCCATCTCACCCATGCAAAGGGTTTCCATGCCTCCTAGACCTGTGAGGTATGCCTCAATTGGCTGAATTTCTAGTCCTAAGTCCTTATAGTAAGACCATCTAATCACACTAGTCATAACACCTGAATCAATTAAATCCCTAAGATCATGGTGAGTGTTGCCTTGTTCTAGCCTAATTGTTATGAACGGTCTCCTATCCGCTATGCTAGGATGAGCACTTGACTTTGTTTGACACATGGGCATGGGATACCTTGGTGTTTATTTGCGATGGTTATAATGTTCTCTCCGTAGTCCTTGTCTTTGTAGTTTCATGCATTTAATGCATTCTAGAGCTTTGACATGAGCTTCCTCGCATATTCTCTTTTATTCCTCATTACGCTTCATTGCTAAGGTGATTCATCTAAGCATATCCTCTGTAAGAGGTTCTTGATAAATCTTGACTCTATAGCCACTAATGTAATTAGGCATTATCTCTCCTTCTAAGGTGGCTAATTGTACTGCTCCACTCATCGACAGTCGATTAATAATCGTAGGTCCATAACTGCGGTTGTCTAACTTCCTTTCATGTTGTTTCAACGTGTAAACTATATAGCTAGGATTAAATCACCTTCTTTTAAGCCTTTATCTTTCACGTATGCATCAAAATAGGCTTTATATCATTTCTTGGCTGCATATATGATTGATGTTGCTTTCAACCTGGTTCCTCCTAATCGTTCCAAGTCCATTACCCTTGATGATAATTCACGACTAGTCCACTGATGTTCTTGTGAAACCTTAAGGGTGGGTATCAAAAAGTCCAAAGGAAGCACTGCATTTTGGCCAAAAAACATTTGAAAGGGAGTTGCATTGAGTATGGTCTTGTAGGCCACTCAATATGCCCAAATAGTGTGATGTAACTATTTGTCCCAATCTGAATGTTTGTTGTTCACGAGCTTTGTCAATACATTACAAAGGATCTCGTTAGTGCTTTCTGCTTCACCATTGGCCTGAGGATGATATGTGCAGATTTCTTGTGAATCACCATAAAATCTTGTAACAAATATTCAATGACCTGGTTTAGAAAGTGACTTCCTCGATCACTCAAGACCTCTATAGGCAATCCATACATTGTAAAGACATTTTTAAATAAAAATTTTGCAGTTGTGTGTGCATCATTCTTTTTGGTAGTTTTAGCCTCTACCCATTTGGTAAGATAATGTACGTTATGATGATGTATTCAGCATGAGTACCTTTAGTAGGGGGTTAATGGGTCCTACAAAGTCTATATCCCACCTAGAAAATGCACATCCTTCCACCATGAATTTCAGCACTTAGGTTGTCCTTGAGCTTCTTTGTAATTAGATGGTTTTGGGATTTGTTGAATATGATGCATTAAGGCGTAATTGACATAATGACTTTGTTCTCGCTATCTCTTGTCAATAAGTCTTTGAGATCTTCTTGGATGACTTGAAATACTTGCTTGTGAGTTGGAGTTTGGAAATACTGAGTCCCCCTCTGAAGTGTAGATAGGTGGACTAAGATTTGTACTTGAATCTTTTCTTGAGTATGAGGAAGCTTCATTGAAGATCACATCCTTTGATATGGTGATGGAGTGGTTTTCCATATCATATAGACGGTATGCCTTTGATTGGTCACTGTACCCTATGAATATGTGTTTCTTGGACTTTGATTGTAACTTGTTTCTATCTTCTTTTGGCACATGGACAAAAGCTTCACTACCAAAGACTCCAAAGTAATTCACATTTGGTTTTCTTCCATAGTAGGCTTTGAAGGGTGTTTTGATGTGTAATGCACTTGTAAATCCTCGATTAAGAATGTGAACGGCAGTATGCACGGCTTCTGCCCAAAACTTGTAGGGTAGATCCTTGTGATGAAGCATTGTTCGTGCCATTTCCATCACACTATGTATCTTTCTTTCAGCTACTCCATTTTGGAATGGAGTATGAGGCTGAGAGAATTGTCTTTTGATCCCTTTCTAGTTGAGAAACTTATCAAAGTCATGATTGATAACTCACCACCTCCATCTGATATGATGGTTTTAACTTTAGCCAAAGCTTCATTCTGAACTTCCTTGATCCAAGTTTGAAACTTAGAGAATGTGTCTGACTTTGACTTCAAAAAGTACACCCAAATATAGCGAGAGTGGTCATCTACTAGAAGATAAAAGTAGAGGGATCCCCTCAAGGATGGGGTGCTCATAGGTCCACATAAGTCCATGTGGATGAGGGCTCGTGGGTTCCTCGCTTGTATTGAAGCTTCCTTGGGAACTCGGAACCTGTGTTGCTTGCCTTGGGTGCAAGCTTGGCAGACATCAGTAATTTTCCCTATCTTTGGCAATCCCTTCACAAGTTGGGATGAAGAGATTTTTGATAAGTAAGAAGTGGGGCCAAATCTTTGGTGCCACAAACTTGAGGTTGATTCTTTGGATACAAAAGATAGTTTGTAGAGGCCCTTTTCTTCAATACCTTGAGCAATGGCATTCTTTGTATGGGGATCAACTACCTTAAAAGAGGTTTTATCAAACCATACTTGTTTGTCCTGATCTGTAATGGCCTTGACGGAAAGTAGATTCATACATAAATTTGGAACAAAAAGAACATTGGATAAGGACTTGCATTCCCCCTAATTGTTGGTAATTTGAACTTTCCCTTTTCCTTGGATGGGTAAACTTTTGTTGTTGCCAAGATAGACTTCTCCCGTGTGCTCTTCCAGTTCTTCAAAGGAGTCCTTGTCTTTGCACATATGGGAGGTAGCTTTGCTATCAAAGATCCACTCATGCGGGGAGCTGGAAGTAACTAGTGCATTGGCTTCTATGGAGATGAAGAGTTCCTCACTTGAGCAGTGGGATCTATGTTGGGAGCCTTTGGATGCTTTCCTAGACGTAGAAGCGTTCGATGATTGTTTCTTTTTAAGAAAAACTTTTTTAAGTGTCCTGATTTTCCACAAAAATTACAAGTGAACTTCTTCGATGAAGTATGCGATCCTTGCTTAGATCCATTGCCAACATGATGACTTGTAGTTTTGCCCTTATTGAATGGACCTTTGGCCTTCATGGCAGATTCAGTCGATTTGGCTCGCGAGTCGTGAAGGAGCACTAGTCGAAAAACCTCTTCCCAAGTTAAGACTTGGCCGCGATTATACAAAGTTGTGAAAAATGTCTCATACGACTTTGGTAACTTGTTAAGAAGCCGAATGGCCATGTCTTCACTAGAGATCTGCCTAGCACATAGTGCTAATTTATGCTGGTAGTCCTCAAATTGGGCTATGACCTTGGTAATTGTGCCGTGTGTCCTAATTGTCAAATTATGAAACTCGGCCTCTAATGCATATATTTTTGAAGGGGTGTCTTCATACAATGCTGCTAATGTATCCCAAGCGTCCTTGGACGTCTTGCAGGCAGTAATATGTCCTTTCGTCAGATCGTCACAGGCAAGTAACAGCTGACCTAAAGCTCTTTTGTCCTTGACATTCCACACATGCCAATTGTCTAAGTTGGTATCCCTATTGGGTTCGGGGTCTCACCCATCTACCACCTCATGAAGGAGATTGGTGTAGAGATAGGCGTGCATGACATCTTTCCATAGATTGTAATTTTTTCCATTGAGGCATTCATCTTTAGGCATAAAAATAGGGGTGAAAGAGGGTAAGAAGTTAGCTATACATGATGAGCTACCTTCAGTTTTGGTCATTACAAAGCTTTAAGGATAAAGTGTTTAGAAACACTATCAAAGATATGTGCCAAAAGTACGACTTCAAAATAATTGCAACGCTTGTAATGAATGACTCGATATCACACTTAAAATTCTTCAGGAGGGGGGGGGCTTAGAGTAGCCCTGCACTTGTACAGCACCAAGTTAAGTTGAAGCGAGAGGAGGGCTTAGAGTAGCCCGTTGTACATCACACTTTCGTTAGAGTAGGCATGAGACTCAAAGAGACTTGTGAGTGGGCTTAGACTAGCCTCCAACTCACAGATGCACACACACACACAATATCTTCTTTTTGATGTTACAAAGCAAAGGCACTTAATGCCTAAGTTTATGGTAAATGATGTTCTTGGAAGATAGGTTTAAGGCTCTTTTGAATTACAAAAAAATTTGAATGAGGGTGTTGAGTGGTGGAAATAGGAAGGGTTAAACCCTTGGGAAAAGTGCAGACACACCCTTGGATGAGGGTCAAGTTGGATGCTAATGATGTGCCAAAACCTTTGGATATATGCAAAATTAATTGTACCCTTAAAAGATAATAAGGAACAACACTTTTAGGACTTAGAGTACCAAGCCAAAAGGTATGCTATGCAAATAGTGTGTGAAAATGCTCATGATATTAAAGTGTTCTTGGTAAGTTGGTACGAAGCATCTTAATACTGCTTGTGGTCCTTGTCATCATGTCCAAATGTGAGGAGTTATGAATGTGCAAGGTGATACAACTAAAATTAAGGTACCATTTTCCCGTTGTAGAATCCCAAGATCCCAATTTAAGTAACCTTACAAAAAGTGCCTATGCGCTATCATGAGGGGGCGACCAAAATTGAGTAATTAGCAGCCCTGTACATGTAGATATGCACAATGGCATGGGCTAGCTGTACTTGCGTCAAACCTTTTTCAAGGCGAGCTTTCTGAATCGCTTCACTCACCTTAGAAGAAACTCGATCAAGGGAGTCAGGTTTAGTCTCCGAGTCAAGCTTACACGGATCCTTCACAGGCCCTGCACTAGTGTGATTTTTAGCAGCGTCAAACTTTGTGAAAACATGTACAGTGACTCCAGAACAAAGGGCTACAGCCATAGCCTAGGAATCCCAGAGATCTGAGGCCTTCGGGGCACGCAGCAGCCACCGTCGCTCAAAGAGGAAGAAGCCAAGCACACTGGTGGTTCCAGTTCTCTGTAGCTGCATCTTCTCTCTCTCACTCTATCCCCTCGCTTTTTCTATTCTTGACTTGACTAGGTCGATCTTGGAATCCCTTTCCTACAAGGACATACTAACGTTGTGGATCCAATCCGAGATTCATCACAGTACATGCACAATGCAGTATCCGTGTCTTGGAATAAAATGTTCGATGTGCGGGAGATGATTGGCCGTGGGAAAGAAGATCATTTATATGATGACGAAGCAGAGGTGTTGTACCTTGACCTTTCAGCCGATGAGAGCCAACTTTGCTGGGGGCTCATCCGCAAAGTGTATGGAATCTCGGGCACACAACTTCTGCTCACTTCAATTGTAGCAAGAATCATTGTGCTATGTTGCCCTATCTCCAGCTACGTATTAAGCCTTGGGCCTTCCTCACCTTTTCTCTCAGTACCGTGCGTGCTGTGATGCACACCTGTAGTGTGGTGTTGATCCTCCTATTCCTTGTTGGCGCCTATCTAGGACCTCATGTCAAAGAGCCTCATGAACCAGTGTCTGTGTCATTCTTCTGCCATCTAGCATAGTAACCAATGTCGGCTTCTCTGAGTAGCTTTCTTGAGCAGACATAGAGGATGCGTAAAACCTGCAAGTCAAGATGACTCCCGAAGGTGCACGAGCGCGGGTTTCCATATCTGTTATTGCTGCTAGGAGAAGGTGATGAACCAAAACCCATAGAGGGAGGCGTATAATCTTGTGGAGTCTTGTAGTTCTTATGCACATCATAAGAACATATCGTATATTTTGTAAAGATGAATATGCATAAAGGATGCAAATAGATGCTCTGATTCTGCTTAGAGACTAAGTCCAAATACATGCAACCGAATCCAGATCGATCAAATGGCATAGTGTTTATGAACACTATCAATTATGAGGTTAAGAATGGACTCCTTGAAAATGATCACATGTCGTAAACCATCAAAGCTTGCCACAAAAGAGGGTGGGTGGGAGCAAAAATGGGGATAAAAGGTGTATAAAATGATAAATAAGACGAGGTGGGAGGGTGGTCAAATGGGCAAAATGAGTCCCAAAAGAGTGAATATTGATGGTAAGCGCCTCTCTCAATGAGGAGCAAGAAAACCCACCACCACTCAAGCACCACCACCACCAAAATGACCACCAAACGCACCAGCAAGACCTCCACCTAGCGCTCTGATACCATGTAGAGAGTACGCATGCAGAAGCAAAATGAAAACTAAAGTACTCTCACAAAACTAAGAATGTGTGAGACACAAAATGAGTAGACCATGAAATGGGTAAACTCATATGGATTAGAAATGAGCTTGCCAAGAGCATGGAGTAGGCTCCTCAAGCTTCTAACCAAGTACAAACGAGGGCAGAGGCCCTCCTTATATAGATTTGGGAGGGGCTCTCAAAAGTACATCATATGTGGGATAAGTCTCCTGAAAGGAGAATGAATACAACTCGTAGAAGCACATGGCAAGGTACCCAAATACAAAGGAAATACAATATAAAATGGAAATAGACTAGAAATGGAGTGCCTCCTAGATACAAAATGGAGATGCACTCATGCGGATACAAACTTAGATGAAGTAGGAGCAATCATGTCATCAACATGCATCTGGTACATCTGCTATTCGTTCAGGCACTTCTCTCATGGTTAACGATGAAAGGTGATTGGCTCTAAGGTGGTTGTTTTGCTTCCTGACTACTACCTCAAAGTCATATTCCATTAATAATAGAAACCAATGTATCCATCATCATATATTACAAGGCTTATCGACTAAATAAAACAACGTCTAGTGATCCGTGAAGAACTTGAATTTATTCACCATTAAGTGATGCCTAAATTTCTTTACCACGTAAATCATTCCTAATCCTTCGCGCTCCTTAGTGGTGTAATTTCTCTCTATTGCATTTAGCTCTCTACTAGCATAAGCTATGAGTAGATCCATGTGCCAACACACATCCTATGGCATAGTTGGATTCATTTCTAGGTTGTGCCAACACACATCCTATGGCATAGTTGGATGCATCCACATACACATGGAATGGCTTACTCCAATCTAGGGTTGTTAATATGGGTGCTGAACACAAGTGTTGTTTAAGTTCATTGAATGAATTCTCACACATCCCTCCATTGGAACTTGGTCAAAAAAGAGTACAAAGGCTTGGCTATGATCACATACATGTGTATAAATCATCCATAATAACCACAGTATCCCATGAAAGCCTGTAATTCTTTCACATTCTTTGGCCTAGGCAAATCTGCAATTACTTTCATTTTCTTCATCCGTGGAAATTCCATTCTTTGACACAACGTATCCTAGAATCTTGCCTTGCTTTACCATAAAAATGCATTTTTGTGGGTTCAAACAGACATGATATTCTCAACATTTATCAAAGATTTGCCTTAGTTTAGGGATATGGGTCTTTCTCATGTCAGAATGAGCACATATTTCATCCATATAAACTTCCAAATTCTTTTGTAGGAATTCCTTAAAGACATGTCCCATTAACCTTTGAAATGTGGCAAGTGCATTTCTCAACCCAAATGGCATTACAAAAAAAGAAAATATGCCCCACTTTGTGGAAAAAGCTATCTTATGTTGGTCTTCTGGAGCAATGGCTACTTGATTATAGCCTAAGAATCTATCAAGAAAGTTGTAGACTTCCTTGCAAGCAACTCTTTCCAATAAATGTTCTGGAATAGGAAGAGGATAAATGTCTCTAATTATGGCGGCATTAAATTTCTTCAAGTTAATACACACGTGCAATTTCCTGTTCTTCTTTGGCACTATGACAATGGGGGATACCCGTTCAGTATGTTCAATTTCGTAAATGAATCCTGCTTCTATCAAATGATAAATCTCCTCTTTAATCTTGGCTGCATAATTATTGTTATAAGTGTATGGTTTCTGCTTGGAAGGCTTAGCCTCAGGGGCATAGGAATCCTATGAGACCTTATATCTAGATCTACTCCTTTCAAGTCCTTATAGCTCCAAGCAAATACATCTCTATATTCGTGCAATATGTTAGTTAACTCTTCTTCTTCTTCTTCCATCAAATCATGCCCTATGTACGTACATTTTTCTTCTCCTTCTTCTATTGTAACCACTATCTTTTTGCTTTTCTCTCGATTGTTGTATAATTCTCCATTAATTGCTTCTCTTTTAGGCATTTGTGCCATGATTCTCCTATCTTCTATTTCATACTTTTTGAAATTCTCTGGTGCTTCTCTTGATGGTTCTTGTTCCTCTGTCTTATGTAATTTCTTTCTTTTCTTTTTGTGCTCACTTTTTATGCACTCGGTTAGTGACTTGGGCTATTTAGCTTGAATTTCCTTTCCTAGCTCAGGGGTCATGGCTTCCAAAAAGTAAGGATACTCCTCTTCTATTGAACAGAAGGGTTTCATGATAATGGACTCTATGTCCTCCTCACTGCTCTCATGTGATTCTTGAGCCACTTCCATGCATTCTTCTAGGATGGGCTCTTCCTCTAAAGGCTCTATCATAAAGATTGAAATGTCATATCCATCCTCATCTTAGTGAGGGGTCCATTGTTCTTTGTTCACGGCTATATCCATGGTAGCTAAGATCTTTGCCCAACCATGAGGCTCGAATTCCTCGTCGGGAAACACTCTCGATGCATAAGGAGGATCTTGAAGAGTTCTTGGATGTCGTTCTAAACCTAAGGTTTTGGCTTCTAATCGTTCTTCCTCTTGTTTGACTACCTTACACATCCATAGATGAGCATCCTCATGAAACCCTGAGAGATCTGATTCTATGGAGTGCATAGACTCTATTTCTTCAACCCACCTATGGATGGTATTCTACTGGATTTGGGGTACATCTTGATGGGAATAATCCTTGAGATTGACTTTGGTTGTCACTCCTAAATGTTTCAAGTACAAAGAATTAGTTTTCCAGTCTTGTACAATTTGCAACTATCGCATGAATGGTTGTCCTAAAATCATCTTGTAAGCATGATTTTTTCCAAAATCACAAATAGCAAAAGTATTCTCAAATTCTACACCACGTGCCAAGAGAAATTCCTTCTAATCAACGTAATGGTTTCTCAATGTGTCCATCAATCGTTTGCAACTTCATTCTTGTGGGTCTTAATGCAGGCTTACCCCAAAGTTTCCATAAGGCATTGGTAGCAATGGCTACTCTGGCTCCTGAATCTAGGATAGATTTAGTAGTATATCCTTGGTGGGTTATTGAAAGATAGGAATTACCTTCCTCTCCCTCGCTCATATCTCTAATTCTTTCCACAAGTATTTTTGGCATCTTCTTGTGTGAACTTCCCTAAGAGTGAGTAGTAGTTGTCTCTGGGTGTTGGTTTGCTATGTGCTTCCACAACTCAACTTTAATCTTTAACAATTCTTCTAAAGTGAGATGACATTGCAATTTAGTGTTTCTGATCACTTCCTTGTTTCTAGGAATTATTGATTCTTCATTTCTAACTATGATGGTGGGTGCTCTCATACTAATAGACTTAGCTTCCCATGATCCTGTGAACTGAGGTAATTCTTGCAAAAAGTTAGATTCAAAATCTGTTTGTTCACTATGTTGATCTTCCTCTACATCATCATAGAGGGTATGTCTTGGGGAAATTGTTCTTGCAAGTCATCTATCTCTTGAATAGAAGGATGGGTTTCTTGTTCTCATCTCCACTTCTCTTCTTGGATTTCTCTCAAGAATCCCTCTGAGTACTTATGTATGGAAGAATGGTTCTCCAGTTAGTCGTGTTCGGTACTTGAGACATGCATGGTGCATTACCTTCCTGTACCTCTGGAACAATAGGGTTCTTCTGCAGATTCTTCTTGTCATTGCTAGCAATCAAGTATTCTACTTTTCCTAATCCCATACAAGGGTCAACTTCAAGTTGTCCTATCTAAATATCAATTCATTTCTCTTAAGAAAAGAGCTTTCGAACAAGCCTTAAAGCTCAGAAAACGGGTTTTGTATGAAAACATTATGGACGTTCAAGCTTTGGGGGGTTAAAACTAGTAGATAAGTTTTCCTCAATTATAAGCTAAGGGGTCTCCAATATGCACTAATCACTCAAAAATTCTCACCAATTGGCCTTGAAGTTGCCCAAAAGGTCAAAACTGTAATTTGGCATTTTAGCCAAACCATCATGATGGTCTGGGATAATCACGATGGTTTGGGATAATCACGATGGTCTAGGATCATTGCGATGGTCTTGCTGGACCGTCACAATGGTCCACAAGGGTCGAGGCTTCACGATGGTCTAACTTGGGCGAGTCATTGCAATGGTCTAGTGAGCCATCGCATTGGTGAGGTCTATCAAAGTGTCACAATGGTCAATAATATCCAAGGCATTACGAAGGCATGGGCCCGTTGTGATGGTGTGGTGAATCATTGCGATGGCGTGAGCCCTTCACGATGGTCATGACGCATCCCAATGGCTTGAGCCAATATCGATGGCATAGAATTGAATCCTTGCGATGGCATACCTATGTAGTCGTGATGGTCCAAATGACACATGGCAGTCAAGCATCGTGATGGCGCAAAGGCATGACCATCACGATGGTCCAATCAAACCATCACAATAGTGTGAGACCGTCATGATGGTCTGGCGGAGCTATCATGATGGCATGAGCCAATCGCGATGGTGACAACCCATCGTGATGCCATGAGCCAATCACGATTGCTTTACCTACAAGAAAACTCAAAAATGCACACAAACAATCTTGCACAAGAGCTCTCTCTCTCTCATGCGCAAATGAGGAAAATGGGGAGAATAGGTGGATATGGTGAATTTTTAAATTTTTTTGAAGTATAAGAAGATGATGTGAAGATGAAGCAGGAGTGTAAGGGAGATGAAAACACTAAAAAATATGCAAAAGCAACAACAAAAAATTGAATTTTTACCTTCCAACGTTACTTCTTGCTATACTCTTACCATCGAGCATTGTTCTTAGAACTCGATCCCCGGCAACGACTCCAAATTTTTTGATGCTATAGCACAACGGAAAGCACCATGTTAAGAAGCTCCATTCCTTAATGTCAATCTGCAAAAGAGATAGGAGTGATGAAGATCGTGAATGCAAGAAGTAGTGAAAGTGAAGGGGAGAAGCATGAGAATGCACACACACATACACACACACACATGCACACACACACAAGGAAGAGACAAGAAATACACAATGGAAGGTAGAACAGAGCCTCTATTGCTCAATAATTCTATTACAAGCTCAAAAACATTTCTAATCTCCAACTTGCCAACCGCAAAAATGAGCTCTCTAGCTCTTTTTATAAATTCTAGAATAGTTTTGACCGGTTTCACATCTAGTCTCTCGCATAGTTAAAAAATAGGTTCTTAGGGTCATTTGGAGGTCCAAATGAGATCTAAAAATAGTCAAAGTTGGTATGCTTGTTCTACCTAGGCTGCTCAAGCTTAAGAACTCCTTGGCTTCAAAAAATGGAACTACTAGATACAAAATTGGGTGTTTCTATGATACATATATTACAAAAGTGATGAAATCCCTATTTGGAGTTTTGAGAAAGTAATATAAAACATATTTCTTTGAGAAAATGAATGTCTAAACCCCCCCCACAAATCTTTGTACGCTACCTCTACATATATCCTCTGCATCAATGCCTTTGGATGTTGCCAACATAAGGCCACATGCCCACGACGGTGATACACATTCATATTAAGTTTGCTTTTGTTTTAAAATACAATTGCTAGGTCATCAAATCTCCCCCTCAAGCTCATAATGAGCATGAATACAAAATGAAAGGAATACATATGTCCATACAAGATGAAATCAACATGAATGAAATCTAGATACAAACTAAAGCTTTCTCACTGTCATATTTTTTTCTCAACATTTATGTGTATGCGTGTGTGTGTGTGTGAGAGAGAGAGAGTCTTATTTATCTGAAAATCATAACGAAATGAAACATTTCATTAAACAACATCAATATATTTTGCAGTCCTATGAGGTGAAACATAATAGTATCTATGTAGGTATCACTATAATAAACATGACATATGTTCGATATCCGTAAAACTCTTTTCTTTTTGTAATTCAATTTCTTCCTTTAACAATAAACACGAAGCTCCCAAGTACTCTAGGAAAGGACGATAGAATCGCTATTCGATAAATGGATTACTTAGCTTCTAGAAGGGCTTGGTTGAGAGACTGATCCATGGATAGCTCTCTTATCTTCCGGTACATACATTTTTTATGGCCAACATGTACCTTTGTTTTTGGAAAAATGAGGAAGAGTTGAAAGAATTAGTATTCAAACCATACCGCATTTAATATTGTGCCTTCCATGCATCTGAGCAATTTATCTTGTTTCTTTTATGCATGTTGCTCAAGTCTCGAATTGGGGTCAGAAGGCGACTCAAGAGAGATCCTCTTATGTATTGCACACAATTTGCAACATGATCTCAAGAAGTTGGGTCTTTTTCTCAAGGCATAGGTTTCATAGGCAGGCTGTGTATAGCTAGTTAGGAGTAGACACTTTGTGTGTTCCTTGTAGGAGCAATAAGCTTCTAGTTTCAGGATTTTACACCCTTCTCATGATTGACTTGTCAAGGATGGTGCGTGGACTATACCAAATGGACAATGGGCTAAATGCTACTAGAACAAGTAGACTACTTATGCAATGAAATCCAATTGCTGGACCAGACAATTTACTCAACCAAGTTTCATTCTTGGACCAAGAAAATTTGGTGGACCATGCTAGATCAAGATCAATTTTTTGGACCAAACCATTGAGTGAGTAGTTGGGTTTAGCCTACTTTGGCCAAGCTATTGTGCAAGTAAAGTTTCTGGTAAGTCATTTCTTTTGTATAAAAATGAATTCAATCATATTTTTTCTTGTATTCTCCCTCTATTTTCCCATTATTTTATGGTTATTAACTCTAAGAGGCTATTTTTATGCTTCTTTCTCATCTCTTTTGTAAGCTCGCTTTGAACCTTTTGAAATTGTACTCGTCTCTACGAGGACATTGGAGTTTAAAAAGCGGCATGAGTTTTAATTATGAATATAATTAGCTCATTTTTCTATTGTACAAAGTGACGTAGCTTACCCACCCTTATGCATGGCCCCACGTTTCTCATACAAGGATCCCTCATCTTAAGGCAAGAATCCTCACCACTATGAATATATGGGGCGTCCAACTCCAAGTTGGCATCATGTGTGTGAGATACTAAGACCATTCTATGACGTCATCACATGCTCAAAAAATGGACTCATCCCTATTTACACATTTATGAAGACGACACAATGAACCCTCAAGTTGGGAGCCAAAGATCATATCATTTAGCCAGGTGTCCTCAAGCTCTAATCACTACAAGGAATACGGGCGTATAGCGACGGTTAAGGCGACATAATTTCGTCGCTATAAAATTACAACTTGCATCGTAATTAGCATCGCGCTCCGACTGTCGATTAAACAACGCATAACACGACGGTATTTGCGACTTGTGATGCGACGGGATTGCGACGTTCCCATACAACATCGCTAAAACGATGCAATTTAAAAGCGTCACATAAGCGACGCTTTCCTGTGTCGCATAGGCGACGTTATTAGCCGTCGCATAAGCGATGCTAAAAAATGTCGCTTATATGACGATGAATAGCATCTCTTACACGACGATCTGTTGACGGACAAAAATTAAAACGTTGGAGGCTCTGCGATCGACATTTTCATGCATCCGATCAAAGAGCTCTCCAATGTTTGCAATTGCGCTGCGCTTACGAACTGAAGAAAGTATATGCAGAATTGTTGTTTTGCCTAAGCTCTCTCTTATTGTCTCCCTCTGTCTTTGTTTCTCTCTTTCTACATCTTTCTCTCTTTGAATTCTCTCTCTCTCTCTAGATCTCTCTCTCTCTCTCTGTCTCTCTCTCTCTCTCTTTTCTTTCTCTCTTTATTGCAGGTTATTCAAGAAGCTAACCAAGCAAAAAGTATGGTTAACAATTGTAAGTACAATTTCTATTCTTTGTAGATCATTTGAATTGTGTTATTTTCATTACATAGCATACTCACACTTATTGATATGCACTCATACACTTATACATGATGAAGATACACTTTCACACATATACATATATACACATGCACATACACACACATATATACACATAGATACATGTGCACATACACTTAGACATACACACATATACACATGCATATGCACAAACATTCCTACAACCACATAAAAAGACGTCCATGAATGCATTATTGTATATATATATATATATATATATATATATATATATATATATACACACACACACACATACACACATTAACATATATGCAAATACATGTATATGCACATCCACATACACATGCATGTTTCATACATATACACATGCATATACATATACACATATACATATACATATACATATACATATACATATACATATACATATACACACATATGCATATACACACACATACATATACATGCATATACATATACACACACATACACCTGCACATACATACATATACACACACATACATATACTCTTAGGTACACACATATGAATGAATTATACAATTAAAGTATTAATACACATATACACATGCACACACACATGCATATACCTACATATACACATATACATGCACATACACACACATACACATAGAGTTATACATATACATGCATATACATATACACACACATACACAAGAACATGCACATATTGATACGTACATATACACTTATACATGCACATGCACATACATACATATACACACACATACATATACACTTAGGTACACACATATGACTAAATTATATAGTTAAAGTATTAAAACACATATACACATGCACACACACATGCACATACCTACATATACACATATACATTCACATACACACACATACACATAGAGTTATACATATACATGCATATACATATACACACACATACACATGCACATGCACATACTCATACACACATATATACTTATACATGCACATGCACATACATACATATACACACACATACACATGCACATACATACATATACACACACATACATATACACTTAGGTACACACATATGAATGAATTATATAATTAAAGTATTAAAACACATATACACATGCACACACATGCACATACCTACATATACACATATACATGCACATACACACATATACACATAGAGTTATACATATACATGCATATACATATACACATACGTACATACACATGCATATGCACATACTCATACACACATATACACTTATACATGCACATGCATACATATACACACACATACATAATTAAAGTATTAAAACACATGCCTAATATAAACAATAATAACAATCAATAGAACAAAACTCTTCATTACTTAATACCATAGACACAATTCAAAACATAATTGAAATTATATATATATATATATATATATATATATATATATATATATATATATATATACATATATATATATATATATATATATATATATATATATATATATCAATGTAAATACATATAATCCAATGTCATAATCAACTAAAATCCTAATCATCATCATCATGATCATCATCATCATCAGCGATATCATGATCATTCTGATCTTTCTCATCCTCATCGTCATGATCACCCTGTGATGATCGAGATCGTCCCTCCTTTGTCTGTCTCTCCACCTCATCCATATTTGTCTCTCCATAATACTCATGTATTACATATAACAAACATAAAAAAATAAAATAATTAAAACATTCATAAAAACAAAATAATTATATAAAATTTAAAAATACTCACAAAGGCATCAGGATGATCTTGCATATACTTGCCCAAACGCAAATATCCAAAATGTGTAGCATACTCGATCTCCTATTTTGTAGGATATCGGCCATAATCCTTCTGCTGCAATGAAACAAATAAAAACATTAGTTGCTTGCATTTTAACTAAAATAAAAAATATACTCACAATAACACATATACTTACAAACGTAGCTACAAAACCATTATGGCCCATTTGGCCTAGGTGCGATGTGTGGCCCGACTCCACTCTCTTCTTTGCAGCAGCCTATTTATTCAAGAAAAAAAATACATAAATTAAATGTAAAAAATTACTAAAATATAAAAAAATTATAAATATAAACTATTAATTTGTGTACCTTCTGCTGAGGAAATGACTCCTGAAGACGTAGCTGTCTACGAAAAAACTGCCACGACTCAAGTGGTATGTTAGCTCGCCTCTTATTTTTTTCCACCATACAATATCTCCTATTAATTTAATCTCAAACAGAAAAAAAAGTCAGAATACATACACATATACACACACATACACATACACATACACATACCCACATACACACATACATGCAAACATATACGCATGCATATATGTATACATATACACATATACATACATATAACATAAACACACATATACATATCCACATATATACGTACACACACATGCATGCATATACACTCATTCATACAAAATACATGCATTTATCCCACAATAATATGTAGTTGTGTATATGTGAATATGTGTGTATGTGTAAATGTGTATATGTGAATATGTGTGTATGTGTAAATATGTATATCTGAATTTTTTGTTTATGTAGATAATCAAATTATTAATATCAAATACCATTATTTGTAGATTCTGATCAATCAGATGGAGCTCCACCACCGTCTCCTCATCGTGCAACGACTTTATACTGTAAGTATATGAAATATTTAATTTTAAATATATTTGATGGATACATAACTTATATTTTTTTGTTATGTTTCTTATTATGTGCAGATTCTGATCAATCAGAGGGTACTCCACCACCTCCTACTCATGCAACGACTTCACATGTGTCCTCCGATAGGAATTATGATGAATTTTACTATGAAGAGCATATTATATGTTGGTGTAACTCTTGTTATGGCACGTATCGAAGACCACGATTGGAATGTATTGAACATGAGGCAGAGTATGGTACTTTTGAGCATGCACCATCACCTAGTCAACGTGATAATGCTTGGGTATGTATTTTCTATATATATTAATGTCATTATTTTATTTAAAAACCATATATAAAATCAAATTATTGTTGATATACAAGAATACTTGCTCGATGATGATGATGATGATGATTTTTCTCATAATGCTAATATACCTCGTACACGTCATGGACTTGCTGTTCATCAATTACAAGCAGAGGTTTCTAGAAATCCTCTACCTCCTGGTTTAGAGAATGAAACGACTGGAGATTATCCATTGCCAGCTCGTGATCGTTCTTTAGTACAAACATATGATAGAAGAAGATATGGAGGATGGAATAGAGGACCACTTCCTTTAGATGGAGAGGTTTTCAACTTTTGGGGTAATCGCTATATGATTGCTCCATCCACTATTACTAATGCTGGTCGTCGTCTCTTTATTGTAGAGGATTTGTATGTGCCTCCGAACTCTAAAGTCACTCTTATGTCATTTTGTGGTCCTATATATGGATGGGGAGATTGGCATCGACTTTCACGTTATGTTCAAAGCATGAGTACTTATGGAATATGCTTGAACACAGCATCCCTTACTAGTAGAAGGATTTTACATGCAGAAAATGAAAGATTATATATTGATGGAAGACCTTACACACATGGAAATATAGCAGGTTTAATAAATAGTAGTCGAGGGTTACATAATAGTTCAAGGACTAATTGCGCATTTGAGGAGCGTGAAAATAGTCATGAATCACCATACATGAGTAGAGATTTATCAAGATACATAGTTGTCAATGCTATTACTACATTACATGCTGGTGATGAACTATTAGTGAATTATGGATGGCGTAGACCTCCAAGAGCACCTTTTAGCTAGAGAGAATAAAAATTTTCTATCCATATTAAAATGAAGTTATATACTTAATTTTATATTTGAAGTTTACTTTTTATTCATTTATGGAATACTAATGAGTTTTATTTATATGTGTAGATTCCAACGTATGATGTTGATGATATTCGTCCACAGCATTCACAATTACCAGTAAGACCACGATTATCAGAAGCTTCCATGAGGAGGCTGTTGGTGCATTTCAAGCCTTCACACTTGGCTTGGAACCTTGGAAGATTAGCTTGGAACCCTTGAAGGATATCACTATGAGAAGCTAGAACCATAGGAACACTTGCCTATGTGTTATTACCATTTTATCTCTTGTAAAAGTCTAAATGACTTGACATGTAAAATGATCACACCTACTTGATTAGAGTCGTGGAATTTGGATGGTGTAATTGGAGAGAATATCTCCCTACTTTTAGAGGAGAGATTCTAGGGAGCTTAGATTTGAATTTCAAATTCAAATGATCACTCAACTCATATAAAAGTGGAGAGAAAAAACTCGCGGTTAGTGTGGTCACTTCAACTCACTCCCCGAGGCATTCTATTGTTGTAACTTTGTGTGTGTTAGTGCTACTTCATAGCCTACACCACAACACCTCATTTAGCTATGCTTATCATGCTAATGAGATTGTACAAACACATCAATCAATAGAAGTATACACATTCATCATATCTATTTCTCTGTGTTATCATCTCCAAGTTTGTCAACTTCAAAGGAGCATATCTCAGGATCTACTGAACCAAATCAAGTGATTCAAAGCACATTGGATTCAGCTCAAAGTCTACTATACACCTACAAAATTTCAAGGTCATTGGATCAGCCATTACAGAGAAATCTCAGTCGGGGTGCACACTGGTCTATGTCTGCAAAGCTCCTAAAATATCGGGGGTAAACTTTATTTTGCTAAAGTGATTTATCTGAGAATAGTTTGTCATTTCTTCTCATTCCACTTGCAAATGGTAGCTTGTTAAGCTAATTTAATATGTCCAAAAGGAATTAGATCAATTGTAAGTGTGCTGGTCACACTGAGTGAAAGACTGAGCAGGTGTCATTACAGAAATAGCAAGTTTTCTAGGATTTTTGAAGTGCCAAGTTATCTGTTTTGATTTGGTCATTACACATATCATTTGCAAAGTACATATATGCTTTCTTGGTATCATTTGGAAGCTAAGCTAGTGTATTAAGCATATCTGAAGCAAAGGAGGGCTGAAGCAAAGCAGGTTTAGCAGCTTCAACTCAATCTCTTGAGTGCATCCAACCATCACTCCCAACAGTGGTATCAGAGCAAACAAGGTAAACATGGGAGATGGTTTTCCTTCATTCATTGACAAATTGGACAGGAACAATTACCAAGCCTGGTCATTGAGAATGAAGACCTATCTACAAGGAAGAAGCTTATTTGGATACATATCAAGAGATGAGGAATTGCCCTCATTCAAAGCTAGAGGACTACCCACCAAGGATGAACAAGAGAGGCTCAACCAATGGTGTGCAAAGGATGCTTTGGCAAGGTCTTACCTTCTTAACTCTATATCTGATTTCCTTTTACCTCATATAAGGAACTGTAAGACTTCCCAAGAGACTTGGGAAACTCTGTCAACATATTTTTCTTCCAACACAAGGGCCAAGAAGAATCAACTGTGGATTGAATTCACAACCCTTAGGAAGCAGCCCAAGCAATCAGTCTCAGAGTATGTGACCAAGATTAAAGATGTGGCAGACCAATTAGCAAGCATTGGAGAGGAGATTGAAGAGGAGCAAATAGTCAGGCAAGTAACAAATGGACTCAAGGCAGATGAGAAGTGGGAAAGTTTCACCACTGCAATGGACCTCTATATGGACATGCATACCCCAGATCTCACAACACTCATGGGCCAACTATTCACACATGAAGCAAAGTTTACAAAGGCAGGAGATCAATCAAAAGGTAACAACCCCTCTGCTCTCTATACTGATAAGAAAGTTAAGGATAAAGGTAAAGGGAAGAAACAGGATGAAGAAGGCTCTACCTCCCAAGCTAATTATGCAGGGAGAGGTAGATCATCAAGAGGCAAGGGCAGAGGAGGTAAATCAGGTAGGGGGAGACCCTACAACTCATCACCATGCAACATTTGTGGATTGTCCAATCATACCACAGATGAATGCTATAAGAACTACAAGAATCGGAGAGGAAGAGGCTACTCAAGAGGTGGATACTCTCAAGGGAGAGGCAGGTTCAACCAACACCAAGGCTACAATGGATACAACAATCAATACAACAACAATTACAATCACAACCACAATGGTAATACCAAGGTGGATTCAGAAACAGAAGAGACTTCAATAATTACACAGAGGAGCAAGATGACTCCCTATTGATCATGAATATGACCTCCAAGGCAGGTACAAATGATGATCATTTATTTTATATTGACTCAGGATGTTCTAACCATGTAGCTGGCAATGTGGCACTACTCTCTGATTTGGAAGAACCCAAGGGCAAACATCAGGTACAGACAGGTGATGACACTAAACATTCTGTTGTAAAAATTGGAAATGTGAAGACATGTGATGGTAACCAGAACTTATTGAGTAGGGTACTCTATGTACCAACCATCACCAAGAATCTAATGAGTGTTGGTCAGATTGTGGAGAAAGGATTGCAGGTCAGGTTCACTCAACATGGAGCATATGTGGAGGACCCAAGACATGGTTTCAAAAGAATTGCCAAGGGGGAGAAATCAGGTAGATTGTTTACTTTTGAGCTAGAAGATACAAAAAATATTGCTTTATACAACTACAAGGATCAAACACTTTCAGAGTTAGAAATATGGCACAAGAGGTTAGGTCACATAGGTGAAAGAACCCTAAAGCAAATGTGCAGGGATCAATGTGTGCTTGGGATACCTAATGTATCCAAGCAACACATGATTTACAAGTGTGGAGCATGTCAGTTTGGTAAGTCTCACAGGTTGCCCTATTCAAGGAAAGGTTTCATGCATGAAGACTACCTAGACTTGGTACACATAGATGTTTGGGGACCTAGCAAGGATCCTTCCATTTCAGGTTCAAGGTATTATGTGTCCTTTAGTGATGACTATAGCAGGTGGACCATCTTATACTTTATGAAACATAAAGATGAAGTGTTTAATTGTTTCAAGAGGTATCTTGCACTTGTTGAAAACCAAACAGGAAGAAGCTTGAAAAGGCTAAGGTCAGATGGTGGAGGAGAATACTTCTCCAATGAGTTTGAAGAATTCTTGCAGGAAAGAGGCATCAAAAGGGAGATAACCACAAGGTACTCACCTGAACAAAATGGGGTAGCTGAAAGAAGGAATAGACTCATTGTAGAAACAGTTAGGTCTATGCTTAATGAAAAGAAATTGCCAAATTATCTTTGGGCAGAAAGTGTATCTACTGCCACCTATCTCATCAACAGGTTGCCATCCAAATCACTTGATGGCATGACACCATATGAAGCTTGGCATGGTAAGAGACCTTCTCTGGATCATTGTAAAATCTTTGGTTGTGTAGCATATGTGCATATTCCCTCACAGGTAAGGGGAAAGCTAGACCCTAAAGCTGAAAAATGTATCTTCATTGGTTATGATTTGAACCAAAAGGGATACAGATTCTACAACCCAACAAACAAAGGCTTCAAGGTAAGCAGAGATGTCATCTTTGATGAGAATGACTCTTGGTATGAGAATGAATGCAGGAAGGTTAGTCTACCCTATGATATGGAAGAAGACTTCCCAAGGCTCACAAAGGAGGAACCAATACAGAAAGAAGACTCAAGCTCAGATGATGATGATACAATTAACCTTGAGGAATTCAAGGCATGGAAGTCCAAAGGAAAGATGAAGATAAAGAAGGTAGAGGATATACCAGAATCCTCAACTCAAGCAATTAGAAGATCTCAGAGAGAAAGCAAGAGACCAATCAGATTTGGGTATGACACATCACTTGTAACTAAACATTCTGTATATCTTGCAAAGGATTTGTTGAATGAAGAACCAGGTACCTATGAAGAAGCAATCACCAAACCAGAATGGAAAGAAGCTATGGATGAAGAAATGGAAGCTCTCAAGGAGAGTGATACTTGGGACTTGGTACCCATGAAAGATTCTATGAAGGTGATAGGATCCAGATGGATCTACAAACTAAAGAGAAATTCAGATGGAACAATAAACAGGTACAAAGCTAGGTTGGTAGCCAAGGGTTTTGCACAAACCCAAGGCATTGATTATGAGGAGACATTTTCTCCTGTGGCCAAGATGCCAACTATCAGAATATTGGTGAGTGTAGCTGCATCCAAGAATTGGAACATGTACCAATTAGATGTCAAGAATGCTTTCTTGAATGGATGGATATCTGAAGAAGTCTACATGTCACAACCACCTGGCTATGAAGATCCCAAGAAGGTAAACTATGTTTGTAAATTGAAGAAGGCTCTGTATGGTTTGAAGCAGGCACCTAGAGCATGGAATTACAGGTTGACAACCTACCTCCAAGACCAAGGATTTGTGATGAGTAAAGCAGACACTTCCCTATTCATAAAAAGGAGTAGTACAGAGGTAATCTACTTGTGTGTTTATGTTGATGACATCATCATTACAGGCAATGAAGTCAATGGGATTAGACACATCAAAGGATAGATGATGAAAGAGTTCAAGATTAATGATCTTGGATTATTGAAGTACTTCTTAGGTCTTGAGTTAGTCTACACTAACTCAGGTATATATATCACTCAAAAGAAGTATGTACAGGATATGGTCAAGAAGTTTGGCTTGCAGGATGCTAAAGTCTCAACTACTCCAATGGAGGTCAACCTAAACCTAAGTGCTTATGAAGGGGATGAAATACAAGACGTTACAGGATATCAAAGCATGGTAGGTAGTTTGAACTATGCTACCTTGACAAGAATTGACATAGCATATGGAGTAAGTGTGCTAAGCCAATTCATGCACAAACCAAGGGTACCTCACCTAGAAGCAGCAAAGAAAATCTTGAAGTACCTCAAAGGAACTCAAAGCCATGGTTTGTACTTTCCTTATACATCAGATATTGACATTAAAGTATATTCAGATGCAGATTGGGCAGGATGCAAGGATGATAGGAGGAGCACATCAGGTTACATTTGTTTTGCAGGAGATAAACCTATTTCTTGGTCAGCCAAGAAGCAACCTACAGTGGCATTGTCATCCACTGAAGCAGAATATAGAGGGCTTGCCAATGCCACTCAAGAAGCTATCAGGTTGAAGCTTCTATATACAGAGTTAGGCCTATATACAAGGCCACAAATTATCTTTGGAGATAACACTAGCTCTCTTCACCTTGCAGCTAATCCAATATATCATGCTAGAACCAAACACATAGAGGTTCATTACCACTATGTGAGAGAGAAGTTGCTTAGTAAAGACATTCAATTGACATATGTGTCTACTAATATGCAATGTGCAGATTTACTCACTAAAGCATTGGATGGAAACAAGCTATGCAGATTCAAATCCATGATTGGATTGCAGGATGTGATTGAAGACTAAAGATGAAGACTTAAGCCAAAGTGCTTGGCTTGAGGGGGAGCTGTTGGTGCATTTCAAGCCTTCACACTTGGCTTGGAACCTTGGAAGATTAGCTTGGAACCCTTGAAGGATATCACTATGAGAAGCTAGAACCATAGGAACACTTGCCTATGTGTTATTACCATTTTATCTCTTGTAAAAGTCTAAATGACTTGACATGTAAAATGATCACACCTACTTGATTAGAGTCGTGGAATTTGGATGGTGTAATTGGAGAGAATATCTCCCTACTTTTAGAGGAGAGATTCTAGGGAGCTTAGATTTGAATTTCAAATTCAAATGATCACTCAACTCATATAAAAGTGGAGAGAAAAAACTCGCGGTTAGTGTGGTCACTTCAACTCACTCCCCGAGGCATTCTATTGTTGTAACTTTGTGTGTGTTAGTGCTACTTCATAGGCTACACCACAACACCTCATTTAGCTATGCTTATCATGCTAATGAGATTGTACAAACACATCAATCAATAGAAGTATACACATTCATCATATCTGTTTCTCTGTGTTATCATCTCCAAGTCTGTCAACTTCAAAGGAGCATATCTCAGGATCTACTGAACCAAATCAAGTGATTCAAAGCACATTGGATTCAGCTCAAATTCTACTATACACCTACAAAATTTCAAGGTCATTGGATCAGCCATTACAGAGAAATCTCAGTCGGGGTGCACACTGTTCTGTGTCTGCAAAGCTCCTAAAATATCGGGGGTAAACTTTATTTTGCTAAAGTGATTTATCTGAGTATAGTTTGTCATTTCTTCTCATTCCACTTGCAAATGGTATCTTGTTAAGCTAATTTAATATGTCCAGAAGGAATTAGATCAATTGTAAGTGTGTTGGTCACACTGAGTGAAAGACTGAGCAGGTGTCATTATAGAAATAGCAAGTTTTCTAGGATTTTTGAAGTGCCAAGTTATCTGTTTTGATTTGGTCATTACACATATCATTTGCAAAGTACATATATGCTTTCTTGGTATCATTTGGAAGCTAAGCTAGTGTATTAAGCATATCTGAAGCAAAGGAGGGCTGAAGCAAAGCAGGTTTAGCAGCTTCAACTCAATCTCTTGAGTGCATCCAACCATCACTCCCAACAGAGGCTACGCAAAACTAATCCTGTGCAATATGCAAAGTTGAAAGATCTATATTCAAAAGACGATAAAGTACAAGATTTGTGTGACAATGATGAAGATGATGGCATGGCAGATTTTATTGAGGATTCGTATCAAAATGATAGTGAGAGCATTGATATTTCTAAAAATGAGAAATATCTTCGAGATCTAAAGCATGTATATGAAGGAAGTCGTTTGATATGACTAAGTGTGAGCTTACTTATTCTCAACCTTCAAAATCGTTTTGGATGGAGTAATGTATCTGTTTCGACACTATTAAGGTATAATTTTCAATTTTCTATCTATTTATATATATATGCATAAATATATATATATATATATATACATATATATATATATATATATATATATATATATATATATATATATATATATATATATATATATATATATATATATACATGCAGGTTTTTATTCTTACTTTAGATAAGGTAAGAAGAAGAACTTGAATTGAATGGATACGATTGTTTGGATGGCAGGATATGTTTGTTTGGATGGCAGGATACGATTGTTTGGATGGCAGGATATGTTTGTTTGGATGGCAGGATACGATTGTTTGGATGGCAAGATACGATTGTTTGTTTTGGAGGATATGAATGATTTGTCGATTTACACATATGTTCAGTTTGAAAGTGTGAATCGACAATTCATTCAATGAAGGTACATACTTCATATCCTCCAAAACAAACAATCGTATCCTGCCATCCAAAACAATCAAATTTTGTGTCAATATTTTGAAAGATGCATTAATAGTTTTAAAAGATGCACGGACAAAAAGTGTCCATTCAATTCAAGTTCTTGTTCTTACCTTATCTAAAGTAAGAATAAAAACCTACATGTATATATGTATATTTATTTATTTACCTTTTTTAATATATCTTTTTTTGATAAACTTACAGGTTATTATCTAAAGAGTTTTTACCAAGTCAAAATATTCTTCCTACCTCACATGATGAAATGAAGAAGATAATCAACAATGTTGGTATAGATTATCAATGTATACATGCATGTCCTAACGATTGTATTTTATATAGAGGTGAATATGTAGACTCTTTGACATGTCCCAAATGTCAATCTCCTCGATATAAGGGTGAAGAAGGTAAAATCCCAAAAAAGGTATTGAGACATTTTCCATTGGCTCCACGGATTAGACATATGTTTCAAAGCCCCGAATTGTCAAAGCTTTTGACTTGGGGACATGATCACAAAAGTACTGATGGAATAATGAGAATTCCTCATGATAGTGTTGCTTTTCAGCATATTGATTCTACATGGCCTGAATTTGCACAAAATCCACAGAATCTAAAGTTAGGAGTTGCATTAGATGGGGTTAATCCATTCTCCATGAAATCCAGTAAATGGTCAACATGGCTAGTGGTAGTCATAAACTACAATCTTCCGCCATATCTTAGCATTAAAAAGGAACATTTAATGCTTTCACTTTTAATCCTAGGCAAAAGACAAGTTAAAGATATGAATGTATATCTTGCTCCTCTCATTGACGATATTCAAGAGTTATGGAGAGGTATTAATGTCATTGACGTATCAAAAAGCATCAATGAAAGCCATATTACTTTTCGTGGTATTGTGGCTTGGACTATTCACGATTTTCCTGGATATGGCGTTTGTTCAGGTATTGATGTAATTTTTTTATTCAATATGCATGTTAATAAATATGATTTAATCTAATTATATTTTTATCATTTTCCATGATGTAGGAATATCTACTAAGGGCTATAAAGCTTGTCCATATTGTGGTGATTGGTTGAGATCAATCTATAGTAAGAATCTCAACAAAAATATTTATCTTCAACATTGACGAGTCTTGCCTGATGATCATTCATTAAGATCTAAAAGAGAAGTGATACATTTTAATGGAAAGCTTGAAACAGGCCAGTATCCAAAACCTATGACGCCTATGGATTGGTATAAAAAATGGACAGATGGACCTCTGATAGATCCAGAAGCAAAAATCTTCAGTGATGATTCAGATAATGAGTATGTGAACAGAGGTAAAGGAAAATTGGCACTCGCTGAGAACATATCAATATGGTATTCTTTGGAGTATTGGAAAGAGTTAAAAGTATGTCATCTTCTTGATCCTATGCATATATTCAAAAATATTGGTTATTCACTATGGCAGCATCTTCTTGGACTAAAAGATACCACAACATCAAGGAATGATTTGAAAGATAAAAAATCCAAACCAAAGTTATGGCTAGTTTTCAATAGACATCAACAAGAAACGACTTATGCATTTTCTCCTTGGGTACTTACAACAAAAGAGATACAGACTATCAACAATAGAATTCAATTGATTAAGACTCCTAGAGGATATGGAGCATCGTTTCAAAACATGTTTACTATGGATGATAAGAGCTTATCTGGGTTAAAGACCCATGACTGGCATAACTTTTTGAAACATATTTTACCTTTGGTTATCGATGGATGTACAACGAAAGGAGTACGAGATGTGATCTATCGTCTTGGATCACTTATAAGGTAATTATGATACTTTTATATTTAATATGTATGAATATTGGATATCTTTTATTTTTTAATTAACTTCTTTATAATTGTTTTTATGATATGTATAGGTGGATTACATCCAAAGAGATCGATAAAAATTCGATCCCACAAAAAAAACGTGAATGCAAAGAGCTACTATGTTTGATGGAAAAAGAACTTCCTACTTCATTTTTTGATATTCAGGTTCATTTATTAGTCCATCTTGTAGATGAGATAGAGATTGCAGGTGTTGTCAACACTCGATGGATGTTTTGGGTCGAGCGATTTATGGGAATACTAAAAGGTTATGTGCGACAAAGAGCAAAACCAGAAGGATCCATGGCAAAGGGTTGGATGCTTGAAGAGTGTATGTATTACATTAGTGAGTACTTTGAAAGAGTTCATGAAGAAGCTCCACGTGCATGGACCAACGAGTCTTCTTCAAAAATAACAGATGAGGTATTATCAGGTAAGGGGGTTCCATTCTTATTTACATTTCAAGAAAAAAATGATGTTTCTACTTTTGTAGCATATAATAGCGAATGCATGCAAGCATTCCTTAGCGAGTACGAGGAACTTCAAAGTCTCCGAAGTAAAAGGCAAAAAAACAAAAGATCTAAACGTAATCTCGACAATAATGAGATTACAGATATACCTTCTTTCACGGATTGGCTATATAGTCGTTTGCAACACGCCAATGCAAATAATGAAGAAATCTCAGATGAGCAAAGAGAGTAAATGATAGGTTGTGAACGAAAGGTAATTTTCTTAAAATAATATTTTATTTTTTTCATATATGTATGCTAGTTTCTATTTACTAATTGAATTTATTTTGCAAGCTCAAATGTTCACTAATATGTGGGCTTTTGGACAGCATATTAGAATCAAAGCCATTGATTCTTTACGTAAAACAGAGGATTCTAGTATTGTTGCTTCTTTCAAGCAACTATCACGTGCTAGCTCAAAAGACACGAACCTTATAGATAGCGAACTTGGTTACGTAGGAACTATTGTTGGTATCTACGAAATTTCATTTCGTACATTCAAACAGGTAGAAAAAAGTTTATATATTTTTTTTAGAGTTAGTTATTTTTTTAAGCACCTTATAATGGGTTTTTGTTGTTATATATTTTGATAGGTCATTTTGAAGGTTGACTAGTTTCGAGTGGAGTATAAAGGTAGTAATTCTACATTAAGAAAGGAATTACCTGGGTTTTGGGCAATTGATTCTTCCAAGGTAATGCGATCTACTAAAGAACCATATATTCTTTCTAGGCATATTGAACAAGCATTTTTTTATAAAAACCCAGATGCTCATCCTTGGTGGCAAGTCATTCATGTGCAACCTAGAGGTAGGTCATTGTTTGAACAGTTTATTGTTAGAGAGATCAAAGAAAGTCCTCTTGATGATTCAGCATCAGATACTGATACATCAACATCTGAAATAGAAATTAGAATCATTAGACGTGATAATGATACTAATCTTTTTGATGAAGAGGATAATTCTCTACATGCTGATTCTACTCATGAGGAAGAGGAATTACCAGAAATAGATATTAATCCATCAATAGATGATGTGATTCATGAGAACATAGATTTAACAATAGAAGAAATAAATGAAATCAATAAGGATAATGAAGATGAGACTATATTGATGTCTTACCAAAATGATGGCAATAATGAAAACATATGAGCAGATTAGATAGTAAATTCTACTCCAATTATCGATCAATAACTTGAAGCTTCTGAATGGATATCAGATAATAGGTTTTTTTTTATTAACTTGAATAACGATGAATCCTATTAGAGAGATGAAATCATGTTCTTCTAAGTTAGAACATGAAGCTCGGGGGTATGCCTAATTATATTATATATAGCTTTATCTTCGAGGAGCGAATTTTTATCATGTATGTATGCATATGTGTGTGTATTCATGTGTATTATATGTATTCATATGTTAGTATGCATATATATGTATTTCATGTATATGTATGTGTTTGCATGTGTGTGATATATGTATACATGTGTTAAATATGCATATGTGCATATATGCATATGCATTTATGTAAAATATTCATGTATTCATGTAATATATGCAAGTGTTTATAATTGTGTACATGTATATATGTATATGTGTCTATGTGTAAATATGTACATGTAAATATGTATGCATGTATATATATGTTTATGTGTGCATGTAGGCATGTATATGTGATGTGTACATGTATATATGTATATATGTCTATGTGTAAATGTGTACATGTAAATATGTTAGTATGTAAATATATATTTATGTGTGCATTTAGGCATGTATGTGTGATGCATAATATATCTACTCCATTTTGAAGAGCCCTCGTCTGATCGCTGGGTAAGCATCTGAATCGTATAATCCAGCTCCTCATCAGACATCTCTGATTAATCACGCATTATGGCCCCTAGAGTATCAGATGGAACTCTTGCTCTCATAAGACTTTTTATGAGAGTGAGTTTCGCCTCTCTCTCTCTACTGGGATCCATAATACCTAACATATAAAACAAAATGGTTAGAAGTCAATATATATACGTGTACATATGTAAGTGTGTATGCATTAAGTATGTGTATGTATGCATGTGTGTGTGTATGTATGTGCATGTATCTGTGTGTATGTGTGTATGCATGTGTATGTGTGTGTATGCATCATTATGTGTATATGTGTCTATGTGTGTATGTGTGTGTATGTGTGTGTATGTAAGTGTATATGTGTGTGTGTATGTATGCATGTATGTATGTATGCATATGCATATGCATTATGTATGTATATATATGCATGTATGTGTATGTGTGAGTATGTCTCTCTATGTGTGTGTATGGATATATGTATGTATGTATGCATATATGTGTGTATGTGTGTATGTGTGTGTGTATATGTTTTTGTATGTGTGTATGCATGTGTATGTGTGTGTATGCATCATTATGCGTGTAAGTGTCTATGTGTGTTTGTGTATATGTGTGTGTGTGTGTCTATGTGTATGTGTGTGTGTCTATGAGTGTGTATGCCAGATATGACATTGTGCCTTTTAAAAGATCAGATATGAAATTGTGCCTTTGCCGTGATTGAAACACATGGGATCAATATTTTCTGCCTAAAAAATATTTTCATCGACAATAGTTAGATGTGAATCAATAATTTTTCTGATGATTTTGGACATGGTATAGAAATCTCTAAGTTCTACATTGTTTTTTGCAATCAAGCCCTACAGTAGAGGGGTTATGCTACCTACTAATAAGAATTATTCGGGAATTAATTTTCTTAGATTGAAACTCGTTGTTCCTCGATTTACAGCTGTAGATCACTCCTTCAATTCTCTAAGCGCAAAGGTGAAAGTCCTTCGACAAGTAAGCCAATCGTATATCAAAGAAAATATTCATGACCGATGATGACATGAGATTTGTGGTTCTGCATGTCGTGGTGTGAGAAAAGACTTTCGCTTATACATCATATCAACTGTAGATGCGATGCAATTCTCAATTCTGAATCAAATACATAGTGTAGTGAACAAACAATTGTGGGAATGAGCTGATGAGGCTTTTGAAGAGCCCTTATGCAAAAGATGAGGCTTTTGTTTGGCAATTAGATGAGGCTTCTAAAGAGCCCTTATTCAAAAGATGCGGCTATTGAATCTTGTGAGTTGTATATGAAGCACAAGACTTGTGTTAGTTGATTATATGAATTAAATTAATATTAGAAAGATTATTTCAATATGAGGATAAAAAAATTCTATGAAGTTATTGGAATTGCGTAGATGTAGGCTATGAGATGTCCTGATCTTGATACAAGCTCTGTTGTTATCAAGATTGACTATTTCTGCAGGTAAGATGTTGCCAATGTTAGATTGTACATAATCTAACTTTCTTATCATCACCTTTTCAATTATTTTATTCTTGATTTCATTTCTTTGGCTGCTCAATGTTCAAACGTTTCATGGAAGTCAATTTTGTCTCCTTCCGACAAGAATTACTAGTCCTTTGAGAATAAAATACGACTTTCAAAGATCATATATGACATTGTGAATAAAATACGCTTTTCAAAGATCAGATATGACATTGTGCCTTTTAAAAGATGAGATATGAAATTGTGCCTTTGTGGTGATTCCAACACATGGGATCAATATCTATTGTCTAAAATCAATTTTTGTTGATAACAGGTAGATGTAAATCAATAATTTTTCTGATGATTTTGGACATGGTATAGAAATCTCTGACTTCTACATCATTTTTGCAATCATTCTGATGTAGGCGTTACATGCACCCTATAATAGAGGGGCTATGCTACCAAGTAATAGGAATTATTGGGGAATTCATTTTCTTTGGTTGAAACTCAGTTCTCTAAGCGCAACGGTGAAAGTCCTTTGACAAGTAAATCAATCGTATATCAAAGAGAATATTCATGACCGATGACAACATGCGATTTGTGGGTTTGCATATCTTGGTGTGAGAAAAACCTTTTGGCATCGTCCTATTTTCTCCTGTACCAACATTATACATCATATCAACTATATATGTGATGCAACTCTCAATTCTGAATCAAATACGTAGCCTAGTGAACACAAAATTGTGGCAATTAGATGAGGCTTTTGAAGAGCCCTTATGCAAAAGATGCGGCTTTTGTTTGGCAATTAAATGGGACTTCTAAAGAGCCCTTATGCAGAAGATGCGGCTATTATTTCCTATGAGTTGTATATCGAGCACAAGACTTGTGTTAGATGATTCTATGTCTCTAGATTAATATAGAAAGATAATTTCAATATGAAGATAAAACATTCTATGGAGATATTTCTTTCTTTCATATATAAGACTATATATAAACATTCTTTTTAACCAAATTCAATCATTTCTACATTTTTATTATAAAAGAAGGTTATTTTAAAAAATATATATATATATTTTTTATATAATGTCTAGGTATAAGTCTTTATGAGGCTTGAAGGTTTTCTCAAAGTTTTATTTGATTTTTTAATTTTTTAGAAGAAAAGGACACTACGGTGTCTCGTTTTGTACTAGTGTTAAATTTGTTAGAACTATCAATCCCATTATCTCCATTTTCTATATGTATTTCATTACTAGTTGACTCTATCCACATTCTAGCTAGCATCATCTACCTTAGAATGCTAACTTTTGCATCTTTCAACAATGTCAATATCTTCTCTAAACTTTGCATATGATGTCTCTTTAACTCTATTGGCCAAAGTTGCACATGGAATCAGAGCCACCACTCATGGAATGCCTTTAAGGGTTCATCATCATTTGTTTGAGCCTCGAGGACAATCATACACTGTGTCATTGAGCCATGTAGTCTTTCTTCCTTCCATTTTTTTATGTTACACAAGCGTTGCACTTTCACTTATGGAGCTTCATTTGTTGGCCGAACCTTCCCTCTTTTGATCGCACTTTAAACGTGCATAGTGGACCACATTTGACCATCGCATCGCATCCTCCGTGCATTTTCTATCACCATTTGAGGCTCCAATTCATGTTTCTATTGCCCTTTTCCTCCGGATAACACCTTTCACGTCTACCTTCTCCACCCATAAGTGCCAAACCATATACCCCACCATCTTTGAATTCTTCAATGGAACTCTAGACTTCCCATGTTGCTATATCGACCATGTTGCTAGACTCACATATGTTGTACCATCTTTGACTTCATCAATGGAACTCTAGACTTCCCACCATCTAGAATGCTCTCTCTCACATACAATCCTCCAAACCTTCTCAATGTGCTAGGTCCTACACAGCTTCAAGTCATGCATAAGGACATGGACCAAACATGGAGACACTACAAGAACAAACCTTCTATAGTGATGGATGATGCAACACAATAGTTTCACTTTTTCATTGTGCATTCCGTCGTATATAACATCGGGCACATACCATCACTTACATGAGGCCCTTAGCAACATTTATTAGGAGGTGTTGGAGGGGCTTAAGAAGCATCTCTTATGCAATGTCATCACATGTGCTATGCTTTTTAAGCACCACATAAGCAATCCTTTTTAAGCATCACATAACTAATGCTTTTTAAGTGTCACATAAGCAAGGCTTTTGATCCATGTTCCTTTTTTGATGCCCTAGGCATCACTTATCCATCGCCAATAATCATTGCAAGTTTAGCATCGTTTATACAAATGCATAGCATCACTTATGCAATACTTTTCTATTATCGTAACAAAAAACAGTGCATCACTCTTTGATCATCATTCTATGTGCATCTAATCGAAGAGCAAACCAACCTTCATATCTTCACTCCACCAGCTCTCTCTCTCTCTCTCTCTCTCTCTCTCTCTCTATCTTTCTATCTCTCTCTCTCTCCCTCCCTCTCTCTCTCTCTCTCTCTCTCTCTCTTTCTCTCTCTCTCTCTATTGTAGGTTATTGAAGAAGTTCAGAGCATAATATATGGCTAATTATTGTAAGTACAATTTTCATTGTTTCTATACAATTTAAATTATTTGGTTTTCATAAATTAACATGCACATACATATATACATACAGATGCACATTCATATATGCACATATACACATATACATACACATCCACATGCACATGCACATGAATGATCACAAATGCACGTACACACACATATGCATATGCATGCACATACACACACACATACACATATATATATACATGCACATGCACAAACATATCTACATGCACATTCATGCACATACACATAGACATACATACATACATACTTATACACATACACGTACTGCAAACACACACATATACATATACATACGCATGCACATGCACATGCACATGCATGCACATACATGCATGCTCATACACATACATATGCATACACACAGACATACACACACATATGCATACACAAACATACACACATATACACACACATATACACATACACTCACATACGGATACACATGCATACACATACACATACAAATACACACACATACACAAACATATTCATGCACATACACAAATATACATATATACCTACATATGCATACACACATAGAGACATCCACATACACACATATACACACATGGAAACACTTATAATATGAAAGAAAGATACAATTAATTTATTAAATCACATGTTAAAGATAAATTGTAATAAAAGTCTTTAGTAAATTTAAACCATATAGTTCACTTCAATAAAATAAATTATTTTAACAAACACTCAAAAAATTTTGAAATTATGAACTCACACCATAGAAACAATTAAAAGCATAACTGATATATATATATATATATATATATATATATATATATATATATATATATATATATATATATATATATATATATATATATATATATATATATATATATATATGTGTGTGTGTGTGTGTGTGTGTGTGTGTGTATGTATGTATGTGTGTGTGTATATATATATATATATATATATATATATATATATATATATATATATATATATATATATATATATATATATATATATATATATATATATATATATATATATATATATATATATATGTATGTGTGTGTGTGTATCAAGTTATATAATACATTGAATATATATAATATCAATCATTTGAGGAAGTATCCTCACGATCATCATCTGCATGATCATGATCATCTGCATTATCTCATGTATTTGAAGAGCCATCATGGGTAGAGGGTTCATTACCCTTTGAAGATCAATATTGTCCCCCTCGTGTGTGTATATCCACTTCATCCATATCAGTCTCTCGAGAATACTCCTGTGTTATATATAACAAACATAAATGAATAAAAATAATAAAACAAAACATCAATCAAAATACAATAAAATATATCAAATTTAATATTACTCACAAATTCATTTGGATGCTCTCTTATGTGCTCACTAAGACTAGGATATCCAAAAAATGACCATATTCAATGTCCTCTTTCATATGATTATGACCATGATCCTTATGCTGCATTAAAAAAAATGAAAAAGGTTAATGATTCATGTTCTAAACTTTAAAACATAAAATTTCAATAATACATATACTAAAAAATGTAGCAACAAATATGTCACAGCCCCTTTCACCTAAGCATGAAATATGACCTAATTCAATTCTCTTTTTTACACCAATCTATGTTTATTCAATGAAAAAAAGTAGATAGATTAAATGTAGAATATTTATGAAACATATAACAATTATGAATCACATTAATATAAACTATTCTACATTTTGATCCATGTTCCTTTTTTGATGCCCTAGGCATCACTTATCCATCGCCAATAATCATTGCAAGTTTAGCATCGTTTATACAAATGCATAGCATCACTTATGCAATACTTTTATATTATCGTAACAAAAAAAAGTGCATCACTCTTTGATCATCATTCTATGTGCATCTAATCGAAGAGCAAACCAACCTTCATATCTTCACTCCACCAGCGCTCTCTCTCTCTCTCTTAATCTATCTCTCTCTCTCTCCCTCTCTCTCTCTCTCTCTCTTTCTCTCTCTCTCTCTCTATTGTAGGTTATTGAAGAAGTTCAGAGCATAATATATGGCTAATTATTGTAAGTACAATTTTCATTGTTTCTATACAATTTAAATTATTTGGTTTTCATAAATTAACATGCACATACATATATACATACAGATGCACATTCATATATGCACATATACACATATACATACACATCCACATGCACATGCACATGAATGATCACAAATGCACGTACACACACATATGCATATGCATGCACATACACACACACATACACATATATATATACATGCACATGCACAAACATATCTACATGCACATTCATGCACATACACATAGACATACATACATACATACTTATACACATACACGTACTACAAACACACACATATACATATACATACGCATGCACATGCACATGCACATGCATGCACATACATGCATGCTCATACACATACATATGCATACACAGACATACACACACATATGCATACACAAACATACACACATATACACACACATATACACATACACTCACATACGGATACACATGCATACACATACACATACAAATACACACACATACACAAACATATTCATGCACATACACAAATATACATATATACCTACATATGCATACACACATAGAGACATCCACATACACACATATACACACATGGAAACACTTATAATATGAAAGAAAGATACAATTAATTTATTAAATCACATGTTAAAGATAAATTGTAATAAAAGTCTTTAGTAAATTTAAACCATATAGTTCACTTCAATAAAATAAATTATTTTAACAAACACTCAAAAAATTTTGAAATTATGAACTCACACCATAGAAACAATTAAAAGCATAACTGATATATATATATATATATATATATATATATATATATATATATATATGTATATATATATATATATATATATATATATATATATATATATATATATATATATATATATATATATATATGTGTGTGTGTGTGTGTGTGTGTGTGTGTATCAAGTTATACAATACATTGAATATAAATAATATCAATCATTTGAGGAAGTATCCTCACGATCATCATCTGCATGATCATGATCATCTGCATTATCTCATGTATTTGAAGAGCCATCATGGGTAGAGGGTTCATTACCCTTTGAAGATCAATATTGTCCCCCTCGTGTGTGTATATCCACTTCATCCATATCAGTCTCTCGAGAATACTCCTGTGTTATATATAACAAACATAAATGAATAAAAATAATAAAACAAAACATCAATCAAAATAAAATAAAATATATCAAATTTAATATTACTCACAAATTCATTTGGATGCTCTCTTATGTGCTCACTAAGACTAGGATATCCAAAAAATGACCATATTCAATGTCCTCTTTCATATGATTATGACCATGATCCTTATGCTGCATTAAAAAAAATGAAAAAGGTTAATGATTCATGTTCTAAACTTTAAAACATAAAATTTCAATAATACATATACTAAAAAATGTAGCAACAAATATGTCATAGCCCCTTTCACCTAAGCATGAAATATGACCTAATTCAATTCTCTTTTTTACACCAATCTATGTTTATTCAATGAAAAAAGTAGATAGATTAAATGTAGAATATTTATGAAACATATAACAATTATGAATCACATTAATATAAACTATTCTACATACCTTGTGCTCAAGAAACGTTCCCTATAAATGTAGCTTTCTGTGAAAATGCTACCATGTCTTAAGTGGTATCACATGCCTTCTCTTATTTCTTTCTATCATGCAATATCTCTTGTTATTTTAACTAAAAAAAAAAGGGATCAATATACAGAAGAAAAAACTAGATTTATAAGCATACATACACACACATACATACACACATACACTTGCATACACTTCACACAGATACACATACATATACAGACATAAAAATACACACATGTATACATACACACACACATATACATACATGCACATACACACACATACACACATGTATACATAGACACACATACACACATACACAAACATAGATAAAAAAACAAAAATATACACACATATACATACACATACTTATAGATACATGCACATACACATACACATACACATACACATACACATGCATACACATAGACACATACACACACGTCCATAATGCACACAAACACAAACATATACATACACATACACATACACATGCACATAAACACATACACATACATACTCACATACACACACATACACACACATACACATGCACATAAACACACACATACAGACGCAAACATACATACACACATACACATACATTTATACATGCATACACATATAATCATACCCACACATACACACACATACACATACACATACACAAAAACATGCATACACATACACATACACACACATACACACATGCATACACACATACACGTGCATAGAGACATACACACACATACACACAGAGACACACACATAAACATACACACACATACACATAGACACACATAATCATACCCATACATACACATACACACACATACACATGCATAGACACAAACACATATGCACACATACATACAAAAAAGGTGATTGAATCAGAATACAATAAAAATTTTAATATATAGACATGCATATGGATGTGTATGTGTGCATGAATTTTGCATGTGTAATTGTATGTATGGGTGTATGTGTGAATGTGTATTTTTGTGACTATGTATCTGTATTTATATGTCAAACATGTGTATCTGTACATATGTGAATATGTGTGTATGTGCAAATGTGTATGTGTGAATGTGTGTGTATGTCTATAATCAACGTATTAATATCTAATACGTTTTTTTTGCTACAATGAGATTCTAATCAATCATAGGAAACTCCACCACTATATCCTACCCATGCAAGGACTTATTATTGTCAATATATTAAACTTTTACTTCTAATATCTGATAGATACATACATGATTGATATATGTTTTTTCAATGTTATTTTATGATCAGTTTATGATCAATCAGAGGGTACTCTAGGTGCTACCTCTTTGATGACCTCACATGTATCATCCGATAGGAATTATGATGATTTCTTACTATCAAAATCATATTATATGTTGGTGTGATCTTTGTTATGGCACATATCAAAGACCACAATTGGAATGTGTACATTCGATAGGATGCCTTGGGTATAGAGAACTACACTATTGTCAGGGATCCATCACACATTAGACATGCAAAGATACATGGAGAATAGAAGTGCAGGTATGCATAGCATTGGCCAAGAATAGTTAAGAAATAATAGCACATAGGAGGTAGTAGACATAGTAAAAGCGTAGAATTGCAGCCTTTAAAAGCAGACGCAAATGCAATAGATTTGGGTATTTTTGGAGTAGAGTCTTTGAGAAGCACAATGGAGAAGGTGAAGAACCAAGCGATAGGATATTTGATGAATCTAAAAAGGATTAGAGAGGCTGCATATGGCATGGAAGTGGAAGACAAAATGCACTAGTGTTAATTAATGAGTTTCGATCGAGAGGGATGAAAGTTGGCAACGGATCATTCTAACAAGTGGAGAAAGTTCAAGAGGAAATGTGAAAACTGAAGATTTGAGTATCAACAATGGGAAGAAGAAGGTAGCTACTAGATTTGGACTCTCATATGTGGAAGCCACAATGATTAAGGCTCTGAGTCGTTTGGGCACCAAATACTAGTGCATCATGAGGGAACCACAGAAGGTCAGGAACTAGCAAGCTAGTGACCTTGTAGACATCTAGCATCAAAGGCTATCATGTTGAGATATCAAGCTCAGCATGTGATGATCGGGAATGACATGTATCACATTTTCATTTTGTTGACATGTATAGTGGTCACATTGGTATATGTCAAGGACACTTGGTGAACATTACTAGATTTATCTACCGAGAGTGATAGCATTTTTGTTTCATACCAGCTCACTCATTCACAAACATTAGGATTTCCCTTATGTACTATTCTTAAAATATTGCACTAGTATTCTTATTTAAGGTCCTCCTTGTATATTCCTTTTATGTAATAGAAGAAGACAAGGAAGAAGATCATTCTTTCTTCCCTTAATATGTTTGTGCTCCTCTTTGAGTGTGAGAGTGTGACACTGTGAGAGTGTGTGAGTGAGCTCTCTTCCTTATCTCCTTTCTCTTGACATGGTATCAGAGCCAATGTGGTTGTAGAGAGCTCGTGGAGAAAGCCGATAGTGAAGAGTATATGAGAGGGTGTCAAGAAGGCATGCTTCAAGAAGGACCTCAGATTGCTATGAAATTTGGTGTGACAGTAGATGGCATCAAAATATTTTTGAAATTTATCCTTTCAGGGTCACCCGTTGTTCTCAAATTTCTTTTTTAGAGCCATCTTGACCTCTGTTTTGAACCTGCAAGGTGGGGCCTATGCAAAAATTAGGTCATTTTGCAAAATGATAACTTGTGTTATGTTCAGCAACACTCAACTACTCCAAATCTAGAATTTCAAGCCATGCAATGTGTTGTTGACGCACAAAAACTGTGTTTTTTCGACATCAAATTGTCACGTCATAGTGTGACATTGTTCAAGCATATGTATTACATGTAGTGTCCCTACAGTGTTGTGAATTGTTGCAAAAATGGCAAATGTTGATAGAATGAGTTAGCTTATGAGCAATAAGCTAGACAAGAAAAACTTCCATGCTTTGTGATTCATAATGATGAATTTCTTGATGGGAAAATGATATTGGAAGTACATCAAAGGAGAGAATGAAGATGCTCTACAATAACGACAGAGGAACTAGACTACAGACTAGTTAAGAGCATATGAAGAATGGAGTCAAGGAGCACTAAAGGTAATTATTGGCTCTCTATTAGCATACAAGATAGCATGATTGGGCACATAAAAGATTCCAAAACACCAAAAGAGGCTTGGAATAGTTTTCTCAGATTGTATAAGACCAATACAAAGCATGAAATTTGCAACTCAAGAACGAGTTGTACACATTGGAGAAAAAGAGCATGTCGATAAGTGACTACACCCTAAAATCAAAAGCATATGTGATTCACTTGCATCTATTGGCATCAATATAGATGATGGTCAAGATGGAAGTGTACCTTTGTGGTTTAGGAACTGCGTATAAGTAGTTCAGAACTTCTATTCAAACTAGCAAAAATATTTTAAATTTTGTTGATCTAGTATCCATGGTGATAATCGAATAAAAGAATCTTGGTGAGGACTCAAACTCCCAAGGAAAACCTATTTCTAAGTAGTTATTCTACTCTAGCATATGAAGAGGCAGAGGTAGATGTTTTGGAATAAGGGATGACACATCACATCCTATCACCTATACAGGAAACATAGCACTATCTTGTAAGACAATAGTTACGCAATATAACATAGTAGCAATAGTAGAGAAGATAACAGATATAGGAGAATCTCAAAAATTTTCTACTAGCAACAAGTACAAAGATGATGGCATTGTCCACCTGTGCGCTGTCAAGGTAGAGTTTAAATGGTGATATAGACAACTCTAGATAGGGAGATACAAGGTACAGGTATGCTGGCTCAACTCGATGTCTTAGGTAGTGCAGAAGTCATGTATATATATAGGATCATGGACGGCTATACATGGGCGGTAGAGCATGGGTGGCCACCACCCGCATAATTGCCATACACGGCTTAGGCCGGTTGAACCGACCTAACAAATATAAATGATTTCTAACTCCGATAGGGAATATTCCATGGAATATTCCCTTTATCATCGCCCCCGGGGGCACTGCCCTCAGACCCCCACCAGGGGGCCCGCTGGCCCCTTGGGACTCCCCAGCTAGGGGGCCAGTTGGCCCCCTTGGACCCCCCAGCCGGGGCTGCTCCTCGTTGGCCCGGATTCCACAATTGGGGACCCTGGTAACTCCCTTTCCTTAAGATACTTTACATGGTCCAATATGACCTTCATCCAACACTAACACCCCCTCTCAATGTTTACCGATGAAAAATCAAATAGGTTTTCGTCCTATGCCCATCTGTTGAAGGTGCCTGTTGAGCTGCTCTCTTCCAAGTGCTTTAGTGAATATGTCAGCACAATTTGCCTCTGTTGGGCAATAATCTAGCTCCACAATTTCATTTTCAATTAGCTCACGAATGTAATGGTAATGTACTTCTATGTGCTTGGTGCGAGCATGAACTACTGGGTTCTTTGCAATAGCCATACAACTTTGATTATCACACTTGAGTAGAGTTTCCATATTTGATGGAAAGCCTAGATCTACAAGAATTCTCCTTAACAAGACTACCTCACAAGAAGCAAAACAAGCTGCTTTGTACTCTGCTTCAGTGGAGGAGAGTGCGAGAGTTGGTTGCTTTCTACTTACCCAAGACAATATTCTTGAACTAAGTAAGAAACAATATCCAAAAACTAATTTTCTAGAATCACAATCTCCAGCCCAATCTGAATCACAATATCCTTGGAGTGTATCACCTGTGGTATAAAAAATACCAAAATCCAAGGTTCCTGCAATGTACCTTAGAATTTGCATTCCAACATTCTAGTGACTCTCCTTAGGTTTGTTGGAAAACCTGCTTAGTACTCCAACAGCATAGCAAATGTCTAGTCTAGTGTTGCACAAAAAAGTAAGACTTCCAACGAGCTTCCTATACTTCTTAGAATCTACATCAAGCATGTTATCATCCATAGATAGCTTATGATTTACCTCCATAGGTGTGCTAGTTGGCTTGCAGTCCATCATTCCAAATGCCTTGAGAATTTCTTTGGCATATTTTTGTTGTGAGATGAAAATGCCATCCTTCCTTTGCCATACTTCAATTCCCAGACAAAAATGGAGTAGACCTAAGTCTATCATTTCAAACTCAATTCCCAAGCTGATCCGAGTTTGATTGATGAGTTCCTAATGATCTCCTGTAATGATCAAATAATCTACATATACAATGACAACAACTAGCTTGCTATCTCTTTTCGTTACATACAAGTTAGCATCACAAGTACTTCTTTCAAAACCCATATTTTTGAAAAAATTATCTATCCGTTGGTACCAAGCCCATGGAGCTTGCTTAAGTCCATACAAAGCTTTCTTCAACCTACAAACTTTATTTTCAGAATTAGGCACCTCAAAACCTAGTGGTTGAGATACATATACCTCCTCCTTGAGGTAACCATTCAAAAATGCAGATTTGACATCCATCTGGAAAATAGGCCAGGCCTTTTGCACTGCAAGTGCCGTCTGAATAGTTGTCATGCATGTTGTTGGTGCAAAAGTTTCTTGAACATCAAATCCTTCGATCTGTGAAAAACCCTGTGCAACTAATCTTGCCTTATACTTCTCTAATGTTCCATCTGCTTTATACTTAGCTTTCCAAATCTAGTACCTATTACCTTCTTCTTCGGTAGCAAGTCGACTAGATCACATGTATCATTTTTTAGTATACTATCATGCTCAGACTGCATTGCCACTCTCCAAGCTGGATCATCAAGGGCTTCTTCAATGGTGCTAGGTTCCTTTATCGAGCCCATGATATCTACCATTAGAGCCATGTTAACAATGTTTTCTAAGGCTCTTCTTTGCTCCTCTATTCTCTTTGATCTTCGTAAACCATCCGAGGATGATTCTAGTACATCTACATGTGGATTGTGATCATCAAAGAGCTCTTGTGCCCACTTTGGTAGTGGCTTACGTTGTGCAGCTACAATCGGTTGGCTTTCTATTGAGGAAATTTCTTCATCAAATGTTTCCTCCTCCTCAACTTTAACATGTCTTTTGATAGGCACAAGGTGAGATATTTCTCTATTTGATGAGATAGTAGATTTACCTTTGTCTTCTACTAAGTGTGGTCGTTCATCAAACACCACATCTTGGCTGACAAAAATCTTCCTTGCCTCAGGATCCCACAACCTGTATGCTTTAGAATCTTCACTATATCCTAGGAAGACACACTTTTTGCTTTTTGAATCCAACTTTGATCTCGTTGAATCAGGAGTATGTGCATAACAGAAACAACCAAAAATTCTGAAATGCAAAACTAAAGGCTTTTTACCAGAATATGCTTCTTGAGGAGTCATCCCCTTTAGTGCTTTTGTGTAGCTTCGATTGAGGATGTAGATTGTTGTATTGAATGCTTCTGCCCAGAATGAATCAGGCATGTCTTGAGCCTTTAACATACAACGAGTCATTTCAACTATTGTCATGTTCCTGCGCTCAACAACACCATTTTGTTGAGGTGTATGAGTTGTGGTAAGTTTCCGTTTCACACCATGCTCCTTAGAGTAATTATTGAATTTGTTGATAAGAATTCACCTCCTCTATCTTTTCTGAATTTTTTCAGTTTCCTTCCTAATTCATTTTCTACATACTTATGCGAGGTTTTAAATTTTTCAAAGTCATCAGCCTTCTCTCGAATGAAATAAACCCACATCTTTCTACTATAATCGTCGACTAACAACAAAAAGTAGAAAGATCCTCCTAAAGTAGGTGTAGACATTTTACCGCAGAGATCAGCATGTACCAACTGTAGAGGAGCTTGAGATTGATTGCTGGTCTCTCTTGGAAATGCCTTTCGTTGTTGCTTGCCCATCATACAAGCTTCACAAGGTTCCTATAACTCTGAAAATCTAGGCAAATGAGCAACCATCCCTGTTCTTTGCATCTCCTTCAAAACTGCAAATCTTAGATTCCCAAATGTTGGTGCCATAACCTGCTTACATCTTTATCTTCTGTAGTAGTTAAATCACTTAACTCATACAAGTTATCCCATTGTATGCCTTTGCCTACAACATTACCTAATGAATCCATGATTTCTGCACCACTCTTATTGAAGTGAACTTCGAGTCCACGATCTGTTATTGCAAAAACTGACAACAAGTTTCTTTTAAGTGTAAGTACATAGAGAACATCGGATAACTTTTTCTCAGCACCTGGAGAAGTGATAAACAAGATGGTTCCAGTTCCTTCGGCTAGTCACTTGGAGTCATTTCCCACCACTACATTGTACCAATCCTTTTTACTGGTCATATGGGGAGAAGATCCACTATCTAAAACCCATGGTTCATCAACACGAGCTTGAGCATATGAACATACCTCTTCAATAGCTACCCAAAGTTCCAGCTCTGTGTTGTTTGCAGACTCTTTGTTCTTCCACGATGATTGTATAGTCCCATTCCATTCATCAACTTGCTTCTTTCTACAATCCTTGATGGCATGGCCTTTCTTTTCACAATAGAAGCAACTTCTTGTGAACTTTTTCTTCTTTGGCTTCTTCTTTGATCCATCAAATGAGCCTTTACCTTTTGCATTTGCTGAGAGTGCAGCATCACTTGTACTTTGCCAATTCTTCAGCCGCATCTCTTCTTCTAAAAGCATCGCACAAAACGCACATAGTGCATCAACATTCCACCTCTTCCAAGCTCGTAGAAGATCTGGATCTGGCTGAATCATCAATCTTGAATTTGCTAGATCTTCAACTAGTATAGGCTTTGGATCCAATCCCGTCCGTCCCATGACAGTGTCAAGTAATTCATAGGAGTCCAAAATTGCAAAAATTTTGAACTTCCAGAGTGTATAGTTGGTTCCATCCAGCTTCCCTTCAGTGAATGCACTTGGGCGAATTCAAATAGGTGCAGCATTATCATTAGCTGAAGCACCGAGACCATTGTTCGATGATGAAGCCATCATGTAACCACTCGAATAATCTACTGATATTCTAGTCTACTAGTAGCCTAAAATAGTGATACTCAAGCTATTTGAACCTTATGGCTCTGATACCATGTAAGACAATAGTTATGCAATATAACACAAGAGCAATAGCAGAGAAGATAACAGATATAGGAGAATCTCAACAATTTTCTACTAGCAACAAGTACAAAGATGATGGCATTGTCCACCCGTGCGCTCTCAAGGTAGAGCTTAAATGGTGATCTAGACAACTCTAGATAGGGAGATACAAGATAGAGGTATGCTCGCTCAATTCGATGTCTCAGGTAGTGCAGAAGTCATGTATATATAGGATCATGGATGGCCTTCCATGGATGGCTATACATGGGCGGCCACCACCCGCGTAATTGCCATACACGGCTTAGGCCGGTTGAACCGACCTAACAAATATAAATGATTTCTGACTCCGACAGTGAATATTCCATGGAATATTCCCCGCTTCTCCGGACCCCACAATTGGGGACCCTGGTAACTCCCTTTCCTTACAATACTTTACATGGTCCAATATGACCTTCATCCAACATGCAAGTTGGGATTCCCATCAATTGTGTAATGCACGCTTGGCTTGTCCTCATACTGGGGGCCTTACAAAATGTGCATACAATCATGAGGGGTAGACATTGATCATATACTAACATATCTATGGAGGAAAAGAAGGTAAAACATCTTGCTAATGTGTTGCATGTTCAAAATATAAGAAAAAAAATGGTTTTTGTTGGTTAAATGGTTGACCACGGATTACAAGTTAGGTTCAATTCTGATGGTTTAGATGTGGAAGAGTATAAATAGAATGAAAGGTTGATTGGAAAAGGGAAAAAAGTTGTTGGGATGCTCACCTTGAATGTGAAAATTCCTGAAATCAATGCAACCATTTTTGCAAAAGGTCTAGGTGTTATTGTTGATATAGATATTTATGAAAAAGGTTTGGAGAAGCTTGGAGAGACTTAGAGAGATGAGTTGTCAAGTGGTGAAGTTGGTCTAGCAAACCAGCATAAGACAAGCCCTAGCTCTTTGGATATGTAACATAGACCTTGTAGGCTTGTGGTTACTGCAATAAAACCCAATATGTACTTTGGAACACCAACAAGAACAAGTTGATGCAAAACAAATAACTTGCACCATCACTAGCTCACAAGAACTTTCTAAAAATGGATAGAAGTTGACCTTAAACACTCAGAGCAGCCAGCACAGTAACAATTGGAAAAATCCCTCTTATGGGCGTCTGGTACATAGGGTTGGCTTGCTATAGTGCATAAAATCCCTAATTTATATGAAATATACAAGGAGAATTCACCTTAACACTAAACTGGAGTCATCTGGAAATTTTAAAGAGTTGCAGAGAATGACCCCAAGCTCGAAAATCTTCATTATCTCTGAACGAAATGAAAAAAATGATCTGAAAATTTGTACACATCCACTAGACAATAATACCTTTCCAATGCAACCTTAAACACTAGATTTGGAGCTATATAAAGAGGCGAGCACTCTCTCCAAGTTGATTGAATATGAGAAAGAAGGAGCAGTATACTAAAGTGGCACCAATCAATCAACAAGAAGTATATAGACTCTTGAGGATATGTACACGCCTTTTCTCCATGAATTTCAAATTGAAATTAGGCAGGTTTCTAAGTTTTGATTGATTTTAATCATTTCCTATAATCTAGGGAAAAAGAAATTTGATATCACATCTACCTTTTGATTGATTGATTGTGAACCAATCCCAACCACTTCTAACTAGTGACTTCTAGGCCTTTTAGTTTTCCCTTTTACAAATTTAAATTATTTGCAACTTACATTAAAGGGTGATCCTATGATCAAAATCTCAATATAGCAAATGAATGCAAATAAAACTCTACAAGGAGTATATGTGGCATCATTCCAATGATGAGTTTGATGAAGATCATGTCCACTTCAAGCATATTTAAAGCTTGTTGTTCCAACAGCTCCCCCTCAAGCTAAAGTATGCTTGAGTCTTCACTCTCTCATAGGCTGAATACCTACCATAGCTTTGAATCTACAAATCTTTATCCCATCAAGTGCCTTTGTCATCATGTCTGTTATTTGCTTCTCAGTAGGAACACATGAAATGCCAATTTCCTTTGCCATAAGCTTCTCTCTTAGAAAGTGGTAGTGGACTTCTATGTGCTTTGTCCTTGCATGAAAAATTGGATTTGCAGCCAAATGCATGGAACTTACATTATCTCCAAGTAAGTGAGGTTTAGAACTTACAAGTCCCAAATCTGAGCAGAACGCCTTGTGCCATATTGCTTCTTGAGTTGCAATGGTTAGATCTCTATATTCGTCTTCCGTTGAAGATAACGCAATTGTTTGTTGCTTCTTGGAAATCCATAACACCAATGTTGAACCTACAAATGCTAAGTATCTAGATGTACTTCTTCTATCATCCTTTGCTCCTGCCCAATCTGCACCTGAATAGATTTTGATATCCAAATCTGAACATTAAGGATAGTTGATACCTTAATTAAGTGTCCCTTTGAGGTACTTGAGTACTCTCTTTGCAGCATCCATGTGTGGCCTTCTAGGTGACTGCATGAACTGACTAAGCACCCCCACACCATATATATGCCTGGTCTTATTTGAGTAGCATATATCAAGCTACCAATTAAGCTTTGATACTCTTTAGGATCTTCAATATTCTAGCCTTCATTAACAATTATTTTATGGTTCAACTCCAAAGGTGTACCTACAAGCTTTGTGTTCTCCATTCTCAACTTGAGAAGTAAGTCTTCAATGTATCTTCTTTGCCTAGGAAATATGTGAGCTCACCTAAGTCACTAATTTTGAACTCCTCTTGCATGTGTCTCTTGATCCTTCGAATGCCATTTAGATCATCACCTGTCACAATAATATCATCTACATATACACATAGATGGATAACCTCATTGTAATCTCTTTTGATGAATAAAGAAGGATCTAAGTTGCTAGCTTTGAACCCTTGATCTTTGAAGGTATGTAACCAACCTGTAATTCCAAGCTCTAGGAGCTTGTTTCAATCCATATAATGCTTTCTTAATTCTGCAAACATAAGATGTATGATTAGGGTTTTCAAAACTTGGTGGTTGTGACATGTATACCTCTTCACTTATCCATCCATTTAGAAATACATTTTTTACAAGTTGGAGGACTTTCCAATTTCTTGTAGCAGCTTCACTTATGAATGTTCTGATTGTAGTCATCTTTGTAATTGGTAAGAATATTTCCTCATAGTCTATACCATGAGTTTATGAGTATCCTTTGGCAAATAATCTTGCCTTGTACTTGCAAATCGATCCATCTGAGTTTCTTTTAACTTTATATACCCAAGTGTCCATCTCCTTCAATGCATCTATTTCTTCTTTCATGGCCTTTTCCCAATTAGGGTTTCCCTTTGCCTCTTCATAGGTTGAGGGCTCCTCTGAAATTGAATCTTTTGCCAAGTAGATTGAATGCTTTGTGAAAAATGTGGAATCATATCCATACCTTTCTACTTGTCTTTTCTCCCTTGTTGATCTTCTAGATGCTTCCACACTCTTGCATCGTTTCTTTGCCTCTTGACTTCCAAATTTTGTAATCCTTTTCCTTTTCATCTTGGTCATCCTCTATATCACTTCTTGGATCCTGGGCTTGTGTATCATGCTTGCTTCTTGATTGAGGAGAATAGAAATCAAGATCATATGGTAGAGTTACCTTTTGTTTTCCTTCATCATACCAAGACCTATGTTCTTCAAACAAAACATCCCTACTTGTAGAGAATTGCTTGGTTGAAGGATTATAGAACCTATAACCCATTCGAGTTGAGTCATACCCAATAAACACTTGTTACCATTAGTGTCCATGTGAAACACCAAATGGCCACCAAAAACTTTTTTGTATATGTTCTTTTATAAAACATATAGTGGCCTAATCAGCCATAGACTATAAGTTCGATCGCATTTGTAACACCTAAGAAGTGTGCGTTCGTGCTCCCTATGTACTGTGTTTTTTTGCCTATTCTGCAGCCTCAGTGTAGCGTACTGTGTGTGGTGCTTGGAGCTCAGTTTTCTACTCTCAGAATATCATCCTGGAGCTTTCAAGAAGGAGAGTGTAGTGTGGTCCATTGCCATCAAATACTTTACTAGTATCAGAGCATTTTGATGCAAAAGCTTTGTTCCTTTTGTGCGAGCAAAGCAAGCATCCACCCACCCACCCTAGGCTTTCTCCAAGGCTTATGACTAAGGTGGTGACCAAGGCATAGACCTTGGCATACCTTGTCATCAGAGTCACCCAAGTCACCATCGGCACCTTTGGCTGTGTGTCAGGGAGGACCTCAATGATCAAGGAAGATAGAGGTTCCCGATACTTCTCACGGGGTCATCCATCCCAGTACTATTCCCCTCAGAGCTCGCTTAACTGTGGAAATCTCTTGCCACTAAGCTACACTCTTATGGTGTCTAAAGAAGGGGAAAGTCTAAGGTTAACATTACCTTGAACATGTCTTGGTCCCTCAAAGCTTCATTCTTTGCTTTCAAAGCCTATTTTTGATGCATTTTTGGGGTGATTTCTGGATCCATTTTGGAGTACTTTCTTGCATAGGTCTCTTCACACAAGTTCAAGAACATCAAGGAGAGTGTTCTTTGTACTTCTCAAAAAACACCTATTCACCTTTGGGGCCGTGTTTTCATACACACTCATAAAACTACAAGTTTCTTGAAAGGTCTTTAGTTGTGGTGGGAGCAGCCACTACAAATTTATGAGAGCTTTTTGAACCTAAAAAATAGAGTTGAGAGACACTTGCAAGTGTTGTTGGCTAGTTTCTGGGTTATGCATTCAGCCTTTTAGTGTCATTTTACTGCATAAATTGAGCACATATACACTATGTATGCTTCTGTGGATACCACTTATGTACGTCCATGTGGTCCTTGATATAGCGGTTATGTTTTTGCATAAAGCCTTTTATGTTTGATAAAGAGGGTCGTGGTGAGCTTTTCTTAACGACACTAGTTATATGCTCATTTTGTAGAGAAAACTCTGGCAAAATTTTTCCAGATTTTCTAGTTTTGTCAACATACAGTGATTGATATACTCCTTGATACACTTATTGGTGTGAACACATTTATTCTCACATCGTCCTTTTGGTTGATCATTACTATTCATTAATTCATTTTTCTAAGAAGATTGTTAAATTCTCTCACACAATATGACAACTGATCATCCTTCTTTCAGCCTTAGTGGTGTTTGGACTCTTCTAGCTCCATTATCATTCTATCCAGTTGTCTACCATCATGGCATCAGAGGTCTCAAGCACGTATGGTGGATGAGGGTCTAGTGCCAGTGTTCCAAGGAGGAGCTATAACTTGCAGGGAAAATACCATTTTGAGATTTGAAAAATTTGATGGCACACACTTTGCTCTATGGAAGAATCAAATTAAAGATGTGCTGATTCAAAGGAGGCAATGGAAGCTAGTAACTAGAATTTCAAGAAAGCTTGCTGACATGGATGAAGATGATTGGGATGAGTTTGATGAAATGATCAGGTCTACCATTCAATGGCACCTCGCAAATAAGGTTTACTCTACATTATTAGACTGTGAAAGTGTAGAGGAGCTTTGGAAGAAGTTATGCAATACATATGAAAAAGAGACGGCATCAAATAAAGTGTATCTAATGAGAAAGTTATATGACCTTCGTATGAAGGACAGAGATAGTGTTGTTGCTCATCTAAATGAGTTTGATGATATATTCTCCCAGTTAGAGGCTCAAAAAATGGATATGGATAATGAAATGAAAGCAGTCTTTTTGTTGTGCACCTTGCCATCATCATGGGATACGTTTTGCACAGCTATTAGCAATAGTGCATGTGGTGGTAAACTAGTCTATGATGACATATGTGGAGCACTCTTGAGTGAGGTGATTCATAGAAAATCTATGGTTGGAAGTTAGAGTGGAGATGCATATAATGTTCATGATTCTTACTAAGGAAAGAATCAGCAATGTGGCAGGAGCAAGAACAAGGAAATGAATGATCAGCAAAATAAGAGTAGAAGTAAATTAAGGAAGAGGGATATTGAATGCCATTTTTGTCATAGGAAAGGATGCATGAAGAAATACTGTTATGCATTAAAGAATGCTAAAGGTAAAGGACAGAATGTTGATGGGCATGTCAAATAGTTACGTGCACCATCTACTTCGACTATGAACATTGAAGAAATTAATGCTATTTATGATGATGCTAATGTGTTGACACCTGATAGTACTATGCCAATTAAGGCTCTTATGGCTGATTCTCTTTCCCACACATGGCTGCTAGATTTTGCTGCTTCTTTCCATGTGAAACCACATAGAGAATGGTTCTCTTATTATGCTGTGAAGTCTCTTGGTACCATGAGACTTGGTGGCTCTTATCAGTGTGATGTTCTAGAGATTGGAGATGTGGTTGTGCAGTTCATTGATGGTTCAAAATTTACTATGCATAATGTACACCATGTACCTTAGTTATCACCTAGTCTGATGTCAGTTGATCAATTTGATGACCTTGTTTAGAAGGTGGTCTTCTATGCTCAGTCTTTTTGCATATCAAAGGGCAATATGGTTATTGCAAATGGAAGCAAAGTTGGCTCACTTTATCCTTTGTTTGTTTCATAGAAAGAACACTTATTAGATGTTATTGAATAGAATATGGCTAGTATTTGGCATGGTTGTTTTGGCCATATATCTCATAGTGGAATGGAATATCTTTCTTGTTCTGGTTATTTAGCTGTATTATCTTTCTCTAATTTATCATTTTGTGAGTATTGTCAATATGGAAAGCAAACAAAAAATGTGCATAGAACGCATATTGACTCTTCAATTCAGCCTTTAGATCTCGTTCCTACAGATGTGTGTGCTCCTATGCCCACAAGGTCATTAGGTGGTTCTCTTTACTTTGTGACTTTCATAGATGATGCTACTAGAAAAGTTTAGGTATATCCTATCAAATCGAAGGATGAGGTATTCCCTACTTTCAAAAAATGGCTTGCTTCAGTTGAGAGTAAAAAAGGAACTAAGCTCAAAACTTTATGTTTAGATAATGGGGGTGAGTATACCTCACATGAATTCAACCTTTTCTGCCAGTCTACATGAATTTGTAGAGAGTTTACACTCCTTATACCCCAGTATAGAATGGTGTAGCTCAACGGATGAACAAAACTTTTCAGGATGGAGTAGTCTCTATGTTGTGTCATGCAAACATTTCAAATGTCTTTTGGGCAGAAGTGGTATTGACTAAAATTCATGTGATTAACCTTTCACCTAGTACTAGCAAAGGTCAATAAGTGGCACAAGAGTTACGAACACGAAAGCCACCATATTATGATCATCTTTGAGTTTTTGGGTGTGACGCATATGTTCTTATACCCAAAAATCTTAGACAAAAGTTGGACCATAAGTCAAAGAAATGCATTTTTCTTGGATATGGTTGAGAAGGTAAATTTGGATATCACTTATGGGATCCTGAAACACGGTCAGTGATCAAAAGTAGTGATGACATTTTCAATGAGTCTTAGATGCATAAACAGCCCATTAATGAGGTTAAAGTGTGAAGAGTGGTGTTTGAGGATACTATTCCTCCAAATAGCATGCATAAAAATGTTGCACATAGGGACGTTCAAGAGAATGTCCAATCAGATGAGTTTGCAAATGTTCATGTTTAGCAACCATTGAGACACTCTACATGTGTCTCACATCCACCTAATAGATATCTTCTAGGCTTAGATTTCGCTATGCTAACAGATGCCAATGAGCCTTCTTGCTACAAAGAGGCTATGTAGATAGAGGATCATGTCAAGTGGGAGCATGCCATGAAGAGTGAGTGGGATTCTATTCACAAGAATGGTACTTGGGATTTGGTACCTTTGCCATAGGGCAAGAAAGCTTTACCATGTAAATGGGTATATAAGCTGAAACTCCCATCAGATAGTGCTTCTCCAAAGTATAAAGCATGACTTGTTGTAAAGGTTTTAAGAAACAACATGGTTTTGATTTCGAGGAAATCTTCTCTTTAGTGGCCAAGATGACTACCCTACACATGTTGCTTGGATTCATTGCAATGGAGGACTTAGAGCTAGTGGAAATGGATGTGAAAATTTCCTTCTTGGATGGAGATCTTATAGATGAGATCTATATGCAACAACCAGAGGGTTATGTAGTTCTTGGCAAGGAAATTCTAGTTTGTAAGCTCAAGAAGAGCTTGTATGGGCTTAAACATTCCCCTAGACAATGGTACCAAAAGTTTGATGCTTTTATGAAGTCTCAAGTCTATTCTCGAAGCAATGTAGATCATTGTCTCTACACAAAGAGATGCTCAGATGGCAACTTGATATGCTTGATACTTTATGTTGATGATACGTTGATTGTTGGGAAGTCCTCTTATGACATGTCAATTCTCAAAAAGAAGTTGAGTCAGACATTTCATATTAAGGATTTGGGGGGTGCCAAACATATTCTTGGCATGCACATTACTCGTGATAGGAGTAAAAGATACATATACTTGTCTCAAAGTGAGTACAAAGTACTTCACAGATTCAATATGCAGGGTTGAAAGGCATTGAGTACACCTTTACCCACATATGTGAAATTGAGCAAGGATGATTGCCTCAAATCACATGAGGACAAGGAATTCATGACCAAAATTCCATATTAGTCTATTGTTGGTAGTCTTGTGTATGCTATGGTAGCTACGAGACTAGACATTGCATTTGTAGTGGGAGTTGTGAGAAGATATATGTCTAATCATGGCAAGAAACATTGAGAAGCGCTAAAGATGATTTTCAGATATCTGAGTGGCACTAAGGATAAGTGTTTATGCTTAGGTAGAGAAAGCATCCATTATTGGTTACATAGATTCTGACTATGCTGGTTGTGCAGACAATCATAAGTCTACATCAAGGTATATTTTTCATTTTGTTGGAAGTGAAATATCTTGGAGATCTCATCTTCGAGAATCTAGAGCCGTTTCCACCATAGAAGCAGAGTATGTTGTAGCAAGTGAGGCATGTAAGGAAGCATTATGGATTTCTCGTCTTGCTTGTGATATGGGTTTACCTCAACATATACCTTGTTTGCTTAGTGATAATCAAAGTGCCATTGATTTGGCTAAGAATCTAGTCTATCATGCACAAACAAAGCACATTGAGGTGAGGTATCACTTCATTAGAGATTTATTAGCCATTGAGCGCATTATTCTTGAGAAGGTTCACACTCGAGATAATGTTGCAGATGCTTTGACTAAAGCTATATCACAGGATAGCTTTTGACATTGTTGTCACTTGATGGGGGTTACTTGATTCATGATCTTACATAATCACGTGTATATTGTGTAACATGCCCATTAGGTGGGAGGTATAGTTTGTATACTTAACACTCAAGTATTCTTTATCATTCTTTAGTTTTCTCCCATATTTACTTTGACCATATTGGCCTTTACTGGGAGATTGTTATCGTTAGTGTCCATGTGAAAGGCCAAATGGCCATGGGACACTTCTTTGTATATGTTCTTTAATAAAACATATAATGGCCTTCTCAGGTGTTATTCGTATCACCTGAGAAGTCTCTATTTGTGCTCCATGTGTACTGTGTTTTTCTCCATATTCTGCAGCCTCTTTGCAGACTACCATGTGTGGTGGTTGGAGCTTGGTTTTCTACTCCGAAGATATCATCATGGATCTCTCAAGAAGGAGAGTGCACTGTGGTGCATTGCCATCAAATACTTAAATAGTGCCTTTGTTGCCCTTTCATCTGGCTTACATCTTATTTTTGATGTTACATGAACATAAGCTAAACAACTATACACCTTGCAATGTCCAAGACTAGGTTTTCTTCCATACCATGCTTCATAAGGATTCATACCTTGAAGTGATTTGGATGGTAGTCTATCAACAAGGTACACAACAATTGAAATAGCCTCTACCCATAGATAATGTGGCAACCTCTTTTTTTCAAGGATTATTTTGGCTGATCCAACCAGTTTCTTGTTTCTTCTCTCTGCAATTCAATTCAATTGAGGAGAATATGTGGTAGTGACTTCCGTTTTGAAACCTTTATCATGTGAGAACTCATCAAACTCTTTAAAGAAGTATTCTCCCCCTCCATCAGATCTCAGCTTCTTGAGTGATCTACCTATATGATTCTCTAAATGTGCTAGATACTTTTTAAAGCAATCAAACAATTCACTCTTACTTTTGATAAAGTATAGAATAGTCCATCTACTACGATCGTCAATAAATGAGACATAATTCCTTGATCCTGCCAATGAAGGTTCTTGACTTGGTCCCCATACATCTGTATGTACTAGGTCCAATAAGTTGTTGTGGATGTAGCCTTTGTGGTTGAATGGTTGTCTTTGTCCCTTCCCAATCTAACATGCATCACATCTATTGATCGTGTATTTTTTATATGTTTGGCAATCCAAGAACACTTTGATCCCTGCATATATCTTTCAAGGTTCTTTCATTCACATAAGCTAGCCTCCTATGCCACACTTCAAGCTCACTTAGGGTTTGAGACCCAAAGTTGAATAGAGCTATGTTTTTCGTTTCTCCTACTTCAAAAGTAAAGAGCCTACCGTGCTTCTCATCTTTGGCGATCTTCTTGAAGCTTTGAGATGGATCTTCCATAGAAGCTCCATGTTGGGTGAATCTAACTTACAAGTCTTTCTCAACTATTTGGCCTACACTTATTAGATTTTTTGTTATAGTGGGAACATAGAGTACCTTTCTCAGCCATGATAGGTGTTACCTTCCTTTATGCTATTGTTGGCCTCTAGATTGAAGAGTTGTCCAAGAAAGATGTTGAAATCTAGAGTTTTCACATCTATGATGAGATCATAGGATGTGGTGAAAGATTGCCATTGCTTCTCACCTCTAATCCCATTGAGAATTTGTCCCACGATGGCTTCTTCTTCAATCAGCTCTCTAATGGATGCCAATTGATCAGCAACCTCCTTGATATTGTAACAAACTCGGTGATGGTTTGTTTTGGACTCTTCTTCAGTTGGTTGAACTCATTCCAAAGATGGTTCTCCCTTGCCTTTGCACTAGCAGAAAAGAAATTCTCTAGGGCATCCAAAGTTGCTTGAGATGTCTTGCATCCTCTAATATGTGGTAATAGAAAATTAGAGATACTTTTGAGTATGTATGACCTTGCTTGAGCATCCCTTGCACACCAAAGTGTGAGCCTATATGTTTCCTCTTGAGTAGTTGCTTCTTTGGATCTTTGAATAGGCATTTCTTCATCACCTGATACAATCCCATATAGGTTTCTTCCTTGCAAATAAGCCTCCATTATGATTTGGAAAGTAGCATAATTGTGTCATCAAGATTCTCAGTCATTGATGGAAAGCCATGTACCATGTTGAAGTAGCTCAAATACCACTAAAAGAAAGTTTGGAGAAGCTTGAAGAAGCTTAGAGAGATGAGTTGTCAAGTGGTGAAGTTGGTCCCGCAAACCAGCATGGGACCAGCCCTAGCTCTTTGGATATTTAAAATAGACCTTGTAGGCTTATGGTTAGTGCAATAAAACCCAATAATTACTATGGAACATCAACAAGAACAAGTTGATGCAAAACAGATAACTTGCACCACGTCTCGCTCACAAGAACTTTCTAAAAATGGATAGAAGTTATGACTTCAAACACCCAAAGCAGCTAGCAGAGTATCAATTGGAACAATTCCTCTTAAGGGAGTGTCATACATATGGTTGGATTTCTATAATTCATATAATCCATAATTTATATGAATTATACAAGGAGCAATCACCTTAACACTAAATTAGTGTCATCCCGAAATTTCAGGGAGATGCAAAGAATGGCCCCATGACTAAAAATCTTCAATATCTCCAAAAGTAATGAACCAAATGACATGAAACTTTGTATACATCAATTATAAGTTAACATCTTTGGAATGAGACCTTAAACACTAGATTGGGAGCTCTATACAGAGAGCACTACTCTCAACAAGTTGACTAAATATGAGGAAGGAGCAGTAAATTGAAGTGCCACCAAGCAATGAACAAGAAGCATATGTATTGCTTCAAATCATCATGCTACTTAATGTACAAATGACCGGAGTCTTTATATAGACACTTGAGGATATGGCCACACCTTTTCTCCATGAATTTGAATTTGAAACTAGGTGGATTTCTAAGTTTAGATTGATTGGAATCATTTCCTATAATCTAGGAAAAGAGAAATTTGAAATCACATGTACCTTTTGATTGATTGATTGGGAATCAATCCCAACCACCTCTAACTCGTGGCTTCTAGGCCTTTTACTTTTCCCTTTTAAAAATTTAAATGCTTTGCAACTTACATAAGAGGGTGATCCTATTTTAGAATGAAAATCTCTCCAAAGGAAGGATGAATGTTATGAAGTAAAGTCTATGATCTGAATGTGTGATTGTTCTGACATATTTGAAATCAAACACTATTTGGTCACTCCTATCAATGACCAAAGCTATTCAAACTAGACTTATGTTTGCCAAGAGATCTCTAGATCCTTCTAACTCGATTTAACAATCATTAATATGAGCTTAGATAGATATAACTTGAGTGGAAATTACACAACCATGGGAAGGTTGAATTTGCATCTATCTCCTTCTATCTGTGGATGAAGACAATCTCCTCTTCTTCCTTTTTTAGTCTCTTAGGCAGAAATTGGAGTAGCAACCCTCTTGGATGAAGAAGCCACATCTTCCTCTCCTTGACTTGGCCTAGCATACTTTCCATTGACAATGTTCCATAGGTACTTGGAAACTAGCAAATTCATCATCATAAAACTCTACACTGGATAGTTAGACATTCCATTCAATTTATCTTCTTGATCAAGTTTATCTCTATATTCACTCATCTTGATTTCAGGATGTATGTCGACTATGCTCTAATACCATGTGTTGGAATTGTGGTAGGCCCAATAAATCAATCATAGGTAAAATCTAGGATATTCCAACACCTAATCTTAGAACATGGCACATCTTCACTTTAACCAAGAGAGATAAATTACAATAGAGAGAGAGAGAGAGAGACAATAAGTCAATTATGAAAATTTAACAATTAATACTAATACACACACTAATAATGAAAATGTAAACTACAATGTGTGTGTGTGATACAAAAACATAATGTAGGCTAAATCTAAGGGTGCTAGTTGCAAACTTTGAGTGAAAATGTGTGTAAGAAGTATAGAATGTGAGTGAATATGTGCAAATATTATTGGAGCAAAACAATAAAAAATTGGTGCTTATGAAGGCTAATGAAGTAAAGAAAGTGTATGGATAAAGATAAAGAGAAATTTGTTACAAATAAAGATCAAGAAGGATGAAGAGAGCAATGGATAAAAAGCATGAGACATGGTTGTGCATATATTCACTTTAGAGTATCCTAATTAGTGTATCATAGTTAGGAATAAGTAAGGTAATTAATAAATCAAGTGAATAAAAATGTATTATTCATGATCCACTTATGAATTTGTGGCTATATAAGTCAATTATGACTTACGAAATTAAGAGAATTCATTTCATTATCATGGAAGAGATAGAAGTATTGAATGAAATCTCTAGAATTAGAGCTCAGTCTAATTCACATTTCTATCATTATGATCACATTGATTAGAAATCCTTGTACATCCATCTAATTTGATAGTGAACCAAGCTATGATTAAAGTTTCATGTCCTAATTCCTTTGATAGTGTGTGTATGATTCATAGGAACATTCACATGTCAACTCTTTGAAGCGTAGACTCAGAAATGGCACATCTCATCAATTAATGTTTCGCTCAGATCTCATAGGTGCATGTAAATTTTTCTGTATTTAAGCACTAAAAATTTAAGTTGATAGATAAGGAAGAAATGGGTTATAATGTGAGAGATATCAGTGGTAGAAGTTACCTATGTCAAAGTCACCATTTTTGGATAATAGTTTTCATATGTACTTTGATCTTAGTGATTACTCTGAATTTCATTCAGTCTAATCAATTATCTATTGTACCTCAAGAATGCAAAAGGATCATACAAAGATTCTTACATAATTTAAGGGACTAAAAATCCATGTTATTTGTAGGTAATGAAGTAATTTCTCAGGCAGACTATTTGAAGTAGAACAGAAGTTCAAAATTGAAGAACGAAGTACATTTAATCTTCAAACTTACAAATTCATGAAGTACTGATGTAAAGTCTTGTCTATACTTGACATAGAGGTGTTCTTAAGTGAGGCTAGACTTGAAATCAGACAACTAAAAGTATCCATTAGTGGTATGAGATCTAGAGAAGCTCTAATACCACTAATGGAAAAAGTCCCCACTATTGTAGAGTTTCAAGAGACTAAAGGAAAAAGTCTCCACTACTACAGGTTTTCAAATAGGAGCTGAAGAAAGGATTGAAAGGCTAAAACTTTGCAAAAGATCTTTAGAAAGATACAATGGACATTCAAACGGATTAGAAGAAGCTAAGAATTAACTTGAAAGTTATATCTCTAACTATTGAAGACTTATTTCTTAACATAGGCAATAGAAGGATGGGAGAAAGCACCTAGATAGAGAAGCTTGATAGAGAAAACTATCGAGCATGGTCTATGAGGATGGAAGATCACCTTATGGGCAAAGATTTGATGGGATACATCATAGAAGAACAAGAAAAGCCAGAATTTAAAGATCCTAGTAGTCCAAGTAGGGATGAACTTGCATATTTGAAGAGTTGGATGAGGAAAGATGCTCAAGAAAGGAGCATTATCTAGATGGATATCAATGACTACCTCTTGACACATATCAAAGGACTAGAGAGTGCAAATGATATATGGAATTCTTTGGAGAAACATTTCTAAAATACAACCTAGTCAAGGAAGGCTTCACTATGGTTAGAATTTACAACCTTCAAAAAGAAATCTTCACAATCAATGTTTGATTATGTAACAAAGATGAAAGCTATTATAGAATGCTTAGGTGCAATTAATGAGGAATATAAATTGGTAAGACAGATCCTTAAAGGATTAAGAGGAGATGAAAGGTGGAAAATTTTCATATTATCAATTGAATTATCATTAGATCATTTCATTCTAGATCTAAATCAATTGTTAAGACACATGCTAACATGTGAACAAGATGTTAAAGGAGAGAATGAGAAAAGTAAAGGTCAAGTTACGTATTCAAAAGACAAGAAGAAGAATGCTAAATAAAAGCAACAATAAAATGAAGACGAGGGCACCTTTAATCAAGCTAACTTTAGTAGTGGTAAAGGAAATAGCAAAGGTAGAGGAAGAGGTGGAAAGAACAAAGACAATGGCACAGCTTGTTGGATTTATGGTAAAACAAATCACCTCGCAAATAAAAGTTGAAATAGTAGTCATAATAATGGCAATTATAATGAGAACTTTAATAAAAAAGGTAGAGGACAAAGAAAACCAAGAGGTAACTTTAGACGTAGAGGTGGTAGGAATACATATGGTAGAGGAGGTGGAAGACACTTCCAAAACCAATCTTACAACAACACCTACTACAACTATGCATCATATAAAAACGATGTTGGTGCATGACAATCAACAATTGGTGATTAGGACAAAGATTTGAAGTCAAAGAATGAAGCAAAGGTCAACATATGAGGCTTGAAGTTCAGTGCATGATCAAAAGATGAACACTTGTATATACATGTATACTAATCTTGTAATTAGTTCATAAAGACTTTGTATCCTTGATGAGTCGGGATGTAAAAATCTACATATGCTTGATATAGATGTACCACAAATAAGAGGGATGTTGAGAAAAAAGTTTTAGAAGTCATTAGAGACTTTAAAAAGTGAGAAGAACATGTATCATCATTAGATGTAAGATTTCTCTAAATAGGAAAAAATAGTGCCTCGATCTTTTGCTCAATGCTCCTTTGTGTTTATCCTATTGAGGAATGGTTTTGTACAAGTAATATTCTATAGTTGAGTGACCTCTCTACAAGTTTTGAGAGTTTAATTGTAATCAGGCTGAGAGAATTTTGAGTAGGAACATTTACATGTGTTAATGTGCTAAAGTGAAGGAATGAACAGGTGCAATCCTGGTGGTCAATGTTTTGATCAGATCTCCCTCAACAGTGTAAATTTTTTAGCAACTAAGCACTCATTCTTTAAGCTATAAGATAAGCTACTTGTGGCTAAAATCATTTGAATAAATGTGGTCTACTTTGGGAGAACCATGCATTAGAAGTTGCAAGTGTCAAAGTCAACTACACATAAGAGCAGTTTTAGACATAGGTACATTGTTTGAAGCAAATCTCAAGATCTACTTAATGTTTTGGAAAGATTTAACTTGGAGAAGGTGCAAAAATGTTACAAGATACCTTATACAAAGTTTCATTAAAACCATTACACATTTGGTCAATCAATGAGTGGAAGTGTAGTAGACTTTTCTGAGAAATCAGTTTCTTCACAATAAGTTCAAAGTTTGATAATTTGGCATTAGTCTTCCAAAATTGGTTGTAGTTTTGAGTTGTTCTTGATATAGAGGTGGTCTAACATCAAGGATAACTTGTTCTTTTGGATATTAACACTCTCCATCAGTGGTATTAGAACAGGAGTCATCAGAATTGAAGAAAGGAGGACCCCAACTGTTGTAGTCATACATAAATCAATCTTTGAAGATTCAAAAGGTGAAAGTTTGAAGTGAAAGCTAGAGAAGGAGGCCTGAAGCTATCAAGAAGATCAGACGGAACTACATTCAAAGTAAAGGTACATTCATTATTCACAAAGCTTGAAGAATTTATTGCATAGGTGAAGAAAGGATAGGAGATTCCCTTCAGATAGAGAAATTGGATAGAGAAAACTATCCTACTTGGTCAATGAGGACGGAAACTCATCTTATGAGAAAAGATTTGACAGGATACATCACAAGTGAAGAAGAGAAACCAGAATTTAAAGATCCTAGTGTTCCAACTAGGGAAGAGCTATCAGATTTGAAGACATGGATGAAGAAGGATGCTCAAGCAAGGAGCATTATTTACATGGGAGTCAATGATTACTTGCTACCTCACATTAGAGGAGTTGAAAGTGCAAGTGATGTATGGAATGCTTTGGAGGAGTGTTTCCAAAACACTACAAAGTCAAGAAAGGCATCTTTATGGTCAGAGTTCACCACATTCAAAAAGAAAGCTTCTCAATCTATTTTTGATTATGTAGCAAGGATGAAGGACATTGCAGATGCATTAAGAGCAGTTGATGAAGATATTGAAGTGGACAAATTGGTAAGACAAATTCTCATAGGTTTGAGAGGAAATGAAAAGTGGAAGCATTCATTCTATCCATTGAATTGTCATTAGATCATTTCACTCCTGATTTGAATCAATTGCTAGGACACATGCTAACTTTTGAGCAGGATGTCAAAGCTGATGTTGATAAAAGTACATGTCAAGCAATGTATTCAAAGGACAAGAAGAAGATTAACAAAGGCAAGCAACAATTGAATGAAGATGAAGGCAATACTAGTCAAGCTAACTTCCTAAGAGGAAGAGGAGGTGGCAAAGGAAGAGGAAGAAGCAATAAATATGGTGTCAAGGCTTGTTGGATTTGTGGTAAGACTAATCACTTAGCTCATGAATGTTGGCATAATAATCAAAAGGGTGGAGGATATAATCAGAACTGTAATTCAAGATGAAGAGGTAATAGAAATCAGAGAGGTAACTTTAGAGGTAGAGGAAGTAGAGGTTTCTTTGGAAGAAATGCAGGTAGGGGCTTTCAAAATCAATCCTACAACAATACCTACTACAATTATGCTTTAGATTAGAAAGAGGATTCAACCTTAATTATGCATGCAACTTGTGAAAGACAATGTGAAGATCAAAGAGTCTTCTACATAGACTTAGGATATAGCAATCATAAAAGAGGTATAAAAGAAATGACAAAGAATGGATCAATGCTAGGTCTATTCAATATTCAAGGTCAACACATGACATACAAGTGTGAGGCTTGTCAATTAGGTAAAGCACATAGACAATCATATAACAAGCAGGGATTTGTGCATACAAACAAGCTTGAATTAATAGACATAGATGTGTGGCGTTTTGGGATTTGAAATCATGACCTGCCAGCTAGGAGTAGGATGGGCTAACCACTTGCCCCAAAAGCAATGGTTGAGGATTACTTCCTAATCCTCCCTCTTAGGGTGTGGTTAAACCATCTCCTGCCTCTCATATCTTGATTCTAACACTCTCTTCCCCTTCTAGAGATTATTGTCCTCAATGATCAATCCTTGAACTCCCCTTGAATTGATGTCCTCAACCTTGCATAGTCTCTTGAACCATCATGTTCTCAACCTTGGTCTCTTGAACCCTTGCTCTCATCCTTGGTCTCTATAACCTTGCCTTTCCGCTTCTTGGCCACTTGCCTACGGACTTGCCTTGTTCGCAACCTTTGTCCTGGTTCTCTTGAGCCTTGGTCTCTTGAGCCGAGTTCTCACCCATGCTACGTGTCTTGGTTCCTCAATCTCCTGCTTCCATTGGAACCCTCATTCCGAGGGCTTTCCAATGGTATCTCACATGTCTAAATCTGACCTACGAATTGGGAAATACACTCAAATCTTTGTTAAGCTCACCTTTGAAAGCGACATGCACGCCTTCCTTCTCCAAGCCTACTTCCTAAGCTCTGATACCAATTGTGGGATTTGAAATCATGACCTACCAACTAGGATTAGGATGGGCTAACCACTTGCCCCAAAAGCCATGGCTGAAGATTACTTCCTAATCCTCCCTCTTAGGGTGTGGTTCAACCATCTCCTACCTATCATACCTTGAGTCTAATAGGGGTCCTTCAAAGGATTATAGTCTCAATGGATCCAAATATTGTGTTTTGTTTGTAGATGATGCAATAATTTGGATCACACTTTATGTGATCAAGGACAAATATAAAGTGTTTAATACATTTAAACATTATCATGCATATGTATTTCTCCAAAGAATTTAATGCTTGTGGAATGCATGTATAAAAAGAGAAGTAACATGCAGGTACTCTCCTCAACAAAATGGAGTTACAGAAAGGAGGAATAGAACACTTGGAATTTGCTAGATCCATGATGAAGGAAAAGAACCACCCTAATTATTTATGGGCAGAAGTTGTTAACACTGCAACCTATCTTGAAAATAGGGTACCTTGTAAATCTTTGGATGGTATAACCTGTTGGTGCATTTTGCCCAAGCCTACATGCTTGATATGCTTGATAATATCCTCATTTGTAAGTCACATGAGTACTCATGTGAACACCTCTTGTAAAAGAGTACATTTTATCTCTTGTAAATGGAAAAAGAAAAACGGAAAAAGATGGCTTACCTCATCCATGATGTAAAAGCAAATTCGTGGCTCTAACTACCTAAAACCACGAAATTTAGAGCTGAGGGAATCTCTCCTAACTTTAGGGATCACTTTTAGGTGGAGCCATTCAAATTCGAATTCAAAACTCCCTCCAAGAATAGCTATAAAAGGAGCAAGAAGGAAGAGGTGATTAGCAAGCCTTGTACGTGACCCCTTCATGTCATTTTGTAGAGATTGAAGAGCTTACTCCATAGCTCTATCATTCTACTCCCATTGTGCAAAGATTCATTGTCAATGTGGTTGTAATCATATGTGAATCTATACATTTATTATCATCTACTCCTCTGTTTTGTTCTCTGCTATACTCACTCAGAGCAGTACCTTCAGAAGGTCATAGCTCAAGTTATACTGATGCTTTTGTAGTGCTTTTACATGCCTTTGATAGCTCTTACTGTCTAGTTTCCGCACATCAATTTTCAAGGTCATTGGATTTATAGTTTTGAAGATATCTGCAATTTACTACTCACTAGTCTATCTCTGCAGAGCCCCGAGAATGGTGGGCATGTTCTAGAAATTGATAAATCTTGTTCTCAGTGCTCAGTCCATCATTTGAAGTGTTTTAACTTGGATTGGGAAGCTTGCTAAGTCTATTTGCTATGCCTAAAAGGAATTGTTCTAATTCCTACCAAGTTGAGAGCACTGTTCATTTTTTCCAGCAAGTGTATGTCCAAAAATAGCAAGTTTTGGGAGCTAGTCATTTCGCATCTAGTCTGTCTTGACTTAAACTTTTGGGATACATGTTCCAAAGTACTTGGCTGATATTTTGGTGGATTTAGGAAGCTTAAAGGGTCTACTAATCAACTCTGAAGTCTCAGTTGGCTGGTGTGAAGCTGGTTGTTGCAGCACCTACTCATCTTTGGATTGCATCCACCATCTCTCTTCACAGTGGTATCAAAGCATAGTCAAGCAACATGGGAGATGGATTTCCATCAACAATTGACAAATTGGATCGAAACAACTATCCGGCATGGTCTCTAAGGATGGAGGCTTACCTTCAAGGGAGGAATCTATATGGATTCATATCCGGAGATGAAGCAATGCCAACCATGAGGAACAAAGGGCAACCATCACATGAAGAAGTGGAAGGACTTTCAAATTGGTGTTCGAAGGATGCACTTGCAAGGTCCTATATTCTAAACTCAATCTCTGATTTTCTTTTACCTCATGTCAAGGGATGCAAGACATCAAGAGAGACCTGGAATGCACTTGCTTCTTTCTTCTCTTCCAACACTCGAGCAAGGAAGAACCAATTGTGGATGGAGTTCACAACAATGAAGAAAAGCCCGAAGCAAAATGTGACTGATTATGTCACAAAGATGAAGGAGACTTCCGACCAACTTGGAAGCATTGGAGAGGTAATTGAAGAGGATCAAATCATAAGACAAATCATGAATGGAATCAAAGCAGACGACAAGTGGGAGTCATTCACAACAGCCATGGATTTATACATGGATATGCATGTACCCGACCTCAACACACTCATGGGCCAACTCTTCACTCATGAAGCAAAGATTAGCAAAGGTGGTGAGTCCTCAAGAGGTAATCAAACTTCAGCCTTATACTCTGATAAAGCTAAGGTCAAGGACAAGTCAAAGAATAGGAAGAATGAAGATGAAGGTAGCTCTTTCCAAGAAAACTTTGCAGGTAGAGGAAGAGCTAGAGGAAGAGGCAAAAGTGGAAAGCAAGGCAGGGGGAGATTCCAATCATCTCAACCTTGCAACATATGTGGCTTATCTAACCATACTACTGAAGAATGTTTCAGGAACCCGAGGAACTCAAGAGGAAGAGGATTCAATAGAGGTGGCTATGGATCAAATAGAGGTAGATACAATGGAGGCTACAACAACAACAACTACTACAAAAACAATTACAAAAACAACAACATCTATCAAAGTGGCCATAGAGGAAGAAGAGATTACAATAACTATGCAGAGGACCAAAGTCAAGAAGATTCATTATTGATTATGAATCTATCAGCGAAGAAGGGTAAGGATGATGATCACATATTTTACATTGATTCAGGATGCTCGAACCATGTAGCAAGAAATGTGGCTTTACTTTCTAATTTGGAAGATGCTCATAACAAGCATGAAGTGTAGACAGGAGATGACACAAAGCACTCAGTGGAGAAGATAGGTAATGTGAAGACATCAGATGGGAATATGAACCTCTTAAGCAAAGTCTTGTATGTCCCTACAATTACCAAAAATTTAATAAGTGTTGGACAGATTGTTGAAAAAGGATTGCATGTTAGATTCAATCGATTTGGAGCATATGTTGAAGACCCAAGGCAAGGCTTTCGAAGGATTGCCAAAGGAGAAAAGACAGGAAGGCTTTTCACTTTTGAAGTGGAAGATACAAAGAACATAGCTTTGTTTAGCTATGGATCTCAAACTCTAACAGAGTTGGAGATATGGCACAAAAGGCTTGCTCACATTGGTGAGAGGACACTCGAACAGATTTGCAGGGAGCAAAGTATACTTGGTTTGCCTAATATCACAAGGCAACACATGATTTATACATGTGAAGCTTGTCAACTCGGCAAGGCTCATAGAAAACCTTTCAATAAGAAAGGATATATGTATCAAAATCCTTTGGATCTAGTGCACATAGATGTGTGGGGTCCAAGTAAGGAGCCATCTATATCAGGCTCAAGATATTATGTATCTTTCATTGATGATTGTAGCAGGTGGACCATTCTGTTTTTCATGAAGCACAAGGATGAAGTGTTTAATTGCTTTAAGAAGTATATTGCTCTTGTTGAAAACCAAACAGGTAGGACTTTGAAACGACTCAGATCAGATGGTGGAGGAGAATACTTCTCTTGTGAATTTGATGCCTTCTTGCATGAAAGAGGCATTAAAAGGGAAGTCACTACAAGGTATACACCCGAACTCAATGGTGTAGTAGAGAGGAGGAACAGAGCTATTGTCGAAGCAGCAAGGTCCATGCTCAACGAAAAGGGATTGCCAAACTACCAATGGGCAGAGGCTGTGTCTACAGCCACATATCTCATAAATAGACTTCCATCTAAGTCACTAGATGGAACCACTCCATATGAAGTGTGGAATGGAAGAAGACCTAGTCTAGAGCATTGCAAAATCTTTGGATGCTTAGCCTATGCTCACATTCCTTCTCAAGTAAGAGGGAAATTGGATCCCAAGGCAGAGAAGTGTGTATTCATTGGTTATGATCAAAACCAAAAAGGATACAGATTGTACAATCCAACCAATAAAGGATTTTCTGTGATTTAGAGATGTAATTTTTGATGAAAACAAATCATGGTTTGATGATGACAGGAAAGTGAAGCTGCCATATGACTTGGATGAAGACTTTCCATCACTTCAACCAAAGGAGCCAAAGCAGATTGAAGAAAGTGATTCGCAGATTGACCTAGAAGACTTGGAAAGACTAAAGCTATGGAAGAACAAAGGTAAAGCAAAGATGCAGGATGCTACATATGGACCGGAGAGCTCACATCAACCACTTAGAAGGTCTTCGAGGGAGAAGAAGAAACCAGAGAGGTTTGGTTATGATACTTCTTTGGTCACCAAGCACTCAATCTACATTGCAAAGGATTCAACCAATGAAGAACCTACCACATTCGAAGAAGCACAAAGCAAGAAAGCTTGGAGAGATGCAATGGATGAAGAAATGGAAGCCTTGAAGGAGAATGACACTTGGGAGCTTATACCTAACAAGCCATCTATGAAGATAATCGGATCTCGATGGATATACAAAATCAAGAGGAATCGAGATGGAAGTATAAATAGACACAAAGCAAGGTTAGTTGCTAAAGGGTTTGCTCAAACCCATGGTATTGATTATGAGGAGACTTTCTCTCCTGTTGCAAAAATGCCTACAATTAGGGTTCTCATTAGTCTTGCTGCATCTAGAAATTGGAATCTTTATCAACTTGATGTAAAGAATGCTTTCTTGAATGGATGGATTTCTGAGGAAGTGTATATGGCACAACCTCCTGGATATGAGGATGCACATCATCCTAACTATGTATGCAAACTAAAGAAAGCTTTGTATGGATTGAAGCAAGCTCCAAGAGCTTAGAATTTCAGATTGGTGACTTATTTGCAGGACCAAGGATTCAAAGCTAGCAAGGCGGATACCTCTTTGTTCATAAAGAGGAATGGATCTGAAGTGATCTATTTATGTGTGTATGTCGATGATATTTATCACAGGCAATGATCTTGAAGGAATCAAACAGGTAAAGAGTCAAATGAAGGAGGAGTTCAAAATAAGTGACCTCGGACCACTCACTTATTTTCTTGGATTGGAGTTGATCTACACAGATTCAGGTATATACATCACACAAAGGAAGTATCTCCATGACATGCTCGTCAAGTTCAAGATGGAAAATACCAAGTGTGTAGGTACACCTATGGAGCAAAATCATAAGCTTAGTGCTTATGAAGGAGAGCCAATTGAAGACATCACAAGCTATCAAAGCTTGGTTGGAAGTTTGAACTATGCAACACTCACAAGGGTGGATATATGCTATAGTGTTAGCATATTGATTCAGTTTATGCATAAGCCGAGAAGAGCACATATGGAAGCGGCCAAGAGAGTCCTCAAGTACCTAAAGGGGACCATGAATGAAGGTTTGTTCTATTCATATACTTCAGATATTGAGCTAAAGGTCTACTCAGATGCAGATTGGGCCGGATCTAAAGATGATAGAAGAAGCACATCAGGGTATATATCATTTGCAGGTTCAAAAATCATTTCTTGGTCATCGAAGAAGCAACCAACCGTGGCATTATCTTCTACTGAAGCAGAATATAGAGGTTTGGTTAATGCAACTCAAGAAATCATGTGGTTAAAGTCTTTGTACACAGATCTTGGACTTCATTCTTCAACACCTCATATTTTTTGTGACAACACAAGCTCACTACATCTAGCAGCTAATCCGGTATACCATGCTAGAACCAAGAATATTGAAGTCCACTACCATTATGTAAGGGAGAAGCTATTGAGCAAGGATATTCAACTATCCTATGTCTCTACAGATATGCAATGTGCAGACATGTTGAAGAAAGCTCTTGATGGTACGAAGTTAAGTAGATTCAAGTTGATGATTGGCTTGCAGGAAATCAAGGACAATTGAAGAATTATTTGAAGGTCAAGCATGTTAGGCTTGAGGGGGAGCTGTTGGTGCATTTTGCCCAAGCCTACATGCTTGATATGCTTGATATTATCCTCATTTGTAAGTCACATGAGTATTCATGTGAACACCTCTTGTAAAAGAGTACATTTTATCTCTTGTAAATGGAAAAAGAAAAAAGGAAAAGGATGGCTTACCTCATCCATGATGTAAAAGCAAATTCGTGGCTCTAACTACCTAAAACCATGAAATTTAGAGCTGAGGGAATCTCTCCTAACTTTGGGGATCACTTTTAGGTGGAGCCATTCGAATTCGAATTCAAAACTCCCTCCAAGAATAGCTATAAAAGGAGCAAGAAGGAAGAGGCGATTAGCAAGCCTTGTATGTGATCACTTCATGTCATTTTGTAGAGATTGAAGAGCTTACTCCATAGCTCTATCTTCTACTCTCATTGTGCAAAGATTCATTGCCAATGTGGTTGTAATCATATGTGAATCTATACATTTATTATCATCTACTCCTCTGTTTTGTTCTCTGCTATACTCACTCAGAGCAGTACCTTCAGAAGGTCATATCTCAAGTTATACTGATCCTTTTGTAGTGATTTAACATGGGTTGAATAGCACTTACTGTCTAGTGTTTGCATATCAATTTGAAAGGTCATTGGATTTACAGTTTTGAAGATATCTGCAATTTAGTGCTCACTAGTCTATCTCTGCAGAGCCCCGAGAATGGTGGGCATGTTCCATAAATTGATAAATCTTGTTCTCAGTGCTCAGTCCATCATTTGAAGTGTTTTAACTTGGATTGGGAAGCTTGCTAAGTCTATTTGCTATGCCCAAAAGGAATTTTTCTAATTCCTACCAGGTTGAGAGCACTGTTCATTTTTTCTAGCAGGTGTATGTCCAAAAATAGCAAGTTTTGAGAGCTAGTCATTTCGGAAGTAGTCTGTCTTGACTTAAACTTTTGGGATACATGTTCCAAAGTACTTGGCTGATATTTTGGTAGATTTAGGAAGCTTAAAGGGTCTACTAATCAAATCTGAAGTCTCAGTTGGCTGGTGTGAAGCTGGTTGTAGCAGCACCTACTCATCTTTGGATTGCATCCACCATCTCTCTTCACATAACCCCTTACCAAGCATGGTGGAGTAAGAAACCTACTCTAGATCATTTCAAAATATTTGGATGTTTTGCATATTCGTATGTTCCATCTCAATTGACACATAAGCTAGAAACTAAAGTAGAGAAGCATGTTTTCATAGGCTATGATGATAAATAAATGGTTTACACATTGTGGAATCCATCTACAAAACAATTTCTTATTTCTAAAGATGTGACATTTGATTAAAAAAAATATATGGTATACAGGTTTAAATAATATTCATGCAGATTTTGAAGAAGTTATGAAGACAATGAAAAGAAACTCAAAGATTTAAATATATGAAGATGAAAGTGATGATAAATATGGAGATGAAGATAGAACAAGATTTGATCCAGAGCATGATGACGCAGAGACTTCAAGAAGTGCAGAGATAAGAAGGTCATTAAGAGAAAGAAAGCAACCTATAAGGTATAGCTATGACACATCTTATATCAAAACCAAGGATTATGCATACATATTGAAGATAGATGAAGATCCATCAACATATGTAGAAGGTAAATAGAATTGGGAAAAAGTAATGAAGGAAGAGCATGATGCTTTACATGAGAATGATACATGGTACTTGGTACCTAGACCAAAGAATCAAAAGGTAATTGGATGTAGATGGTATATGAAACAAAACAATTTGCATGTGGAAAGGTTTCTAGAAATGAAGTTAGACTAGTGGCCAAAGGATATGCTTAGACACAAGGTGTGGACTTTGATGAAACTTATAGTCCAGTGGCTAAAATGTCTACCATTAGAACACTTATAGCTATTGTATCTTGTAATGGATGGAAGCTATCACAATTGGATGTAAAAAATGCTTTTCTAAATGGATATGTTGTAGATGAAGTATAAATGGAGCAACCAAAAGGTTTCAAAGATCCATATGGACCACATTGTGTGTGTAAGCTCAAAAGAGATTTTTATGGTTTGAAGCAGGTCCCAAGGGCTTGGAACTACAGACTTGTGAAGTTCTTAAATGAAGTTGGATATCAAGCTTCAAAGGAATAGAGTAGCTTGCTAGTGAAGCAAGGCAAGATGGGTACATATACATTTGTATCTGTGTTGATGATATTATACTTATAGGAACAAATACAAAAGGAATCCAAAAGCTCAAGAAGCAAATGGAGAAGGAGTTCAAGATAAGTTACTTGGGAAATTTATCCTATTTTCTAGGCATGGAAATCATTTTCACTCAACATGGACTGTATGTTACACAAGAAAGGTATTTGAAGAATCGTCTATTAAAGTTCAACATGGAAAATTGCAAAACTTCAACAACCCCATTTGAGATAAATCATAAGTTAAGGAGGTATGGAGGTGAAGAATTCAAAGATATGAAGATGTATAAAGTTTGGTAGGTAATTTGATATATGCTACCTTGACAAGACCAAATCTTTCATATACAGTTGATGTTCTATCTCAATTTATACATTTTTGTTGAGAAGGTCAAAGTCAAAGTGGTTTAAGTCCAGCTGGAAAAATTCAAAGTGGTCAAAGTTAAGTTGGCAAAATTCAAAGTGGTCAAAGTCAAGTTGGACAAAGTCAAAGTGGTGAAAGTCAAGGTGGTCAAGGTGCACAGGTAGTGCAATCAATTTATTCTCAATAGCTATGGTTTGCAAAAACTTGGATGCAGGTTGCATATTTTCTTTCTTTAAGTTTTTCAAAGGCTTTAAAGTGTTTGGAAGGTTGAATCAAACCTTCCCTTAGGCACAAATATTGAAGAAATGAAGGCAAAAGTGAAAGCATATGAAGAGGAAGCGGTATGCAAAAGTATATGTATGGGCCTCCCATTTAAAATTTTGTTTTTCTCCTAAAGTCACTACAGGATAAAATAGGGAGTCGTTGGCTATACACATTTTGGGACATTCTAGGGACATCAAAGTGAGAAACAAGATATGCTATTGCTGTCAGGATCTTGCTCACGCGCATACAGAGATTACGGACGCAGAAAACACACAGAAAATAGAGGCAACAAGAGACAAGATTGAACGCAAGATTGGGTGCAATCTCCCCCCATGCACTCTGTTTCGACAGTCCATAGAGTGCATGTATTTATAGGACTTTTGATTACGTCGAAAATAGTGGTTACATGAGGGCGGCTTCGAAAAGCAGGCGTGAAACTAAAAGTTGGTAACTTTTACAGAAAGCCATTGCTTTTAATAACAGAAACTACGGTCTACAATGACCATTATTCTAACCATTACTTTTCTAACAATAGAACCTTCTATGCAGGTTTATTTACAAAATAAATAATAATTATTCGGATTATTGATGTCCGCCCTTTCACGCCTTGCACGCTCCTCACGAACCTTCAGCTGCTATATGAAAAACATCAAAAACATATTAATATATTAATAATTTAACATTTTAACAATGCCTTGTTCAATAATATACAACATTCCTCTCAGTTGACAAGCAACTGACCTCAGTTGATAAAATAATTCAACACTCTAACAATTATAATGCAGTGTTCAACATATTCCATATTACTGTTACAATCCAACAATGCATTGGCCAACATATTTCATGTTACAATCCAACAATGCATTGGCTATTCGATATTTCAATCCAACAATGCGTTGGCTAACATATTCCATGTTACAATTCAACAATGCATTGGCATTCGATATTTCAATCCAACAATGCATTGGCTATTCCATATTTCAATCCAACAATGCATTGTTCAACATATTCCATAAGGTATAACATGCCCCTCAGTTGAACAAGCAACTGACCTCAGTTGAAAAAAAATAATAATAAACATGGATGGCCAGTCACATGTTTCATCACTGAATAAAAAATAGGCATGTGCCATGTAAAAGTACATGCATGGAAATGTTCATGGAGCTGTTACATTATTAAAAGTATCTGTGAGATGCGGACATAGTCTTTCTAATGAATTTGGGCAAACAAAACTTGAATATGCTCCTATGGACTAAATTCAATATGTAAATGCGTCACAATTATCAAACATGTAGGGTAAACTTTAAAAGTAGACATGAATCCTTAAACTCTTCTTGAAAAGCCTTCGAGGTGCATGGACAATCTGCACTATGACAAAGATCATTCCACCATTGTTGCGCTCTTCCTACTAAATAATTAGTGGCAAACTCGATTTTCTTATCTTCTGAATATAACTCATCCGAAAAGAAATCGTTGAATAGGGATAGCCATGATAAGACAAAGCGGCCATCTTTTCGTCTGTCGAATTGAAACATAGCATAACGTCCTTGTATGGCTTGTTGAAGTGCTTGAAGTTCTTGGTTCATAATCTCTAACTCTTGCTCGAATGAAACTCCAGGTAAAGGTGAATTACTGTGATCCTCCATGGTGCTCTTGGACCCTTTCTCTCAACCTTGGTGTATTGAACCTTCTTGTTTGCAACCTTGGTGTCTCGATCCCGTGTTCTCCACCTTGCTTGGTATCTTGAACACTCAATCAAGTGCCACCCAAAGATTTTGAAGGAATTCACACTTCCAAGCTAGCTCATTGGAAAGTTTGTTCCGAGAGCTTTCCAACGGTATATTACACGCCTCAATCCGACCTACGGAGTGAGAGATACATTTGATTCTTTGTTGGGTCCATCCTTGAAATCGTCGCGAGCGCCTTCCATAAATAAGAAAGAGAGAGAACTTGAGTACAACTCCAAGAGATGGTGGAGTGGTCAAAGTACTTCCCCTGAAAGTAGGAGGTTGTGGGTTCAAATCCTCCTACCTTAGGGACTCTAAACCTCTCTATTACCACTCAAAAATTAAAATTGTCTCGCGCGTAGCCAACGGCTGCCAAGGGAGCCTTGGGTGCCAATGTATTGCCTAAGTTATTGCCTAAGTTCTTTGCCTTAGTCGACGCCTTAGTCGACGCCTTGGAGTAAGCTGAAGGAGAAGACGTAGGTGAAAACGTAGGTTCTGGTTCTGGATCAGAATCAGAAACAGAAACCGAAACCGAAACCAAAGACGGAGATGGAGATGGAATCAGAAACAGAAACAGAAACCGAAACCGAAACCGAAACCGAAGACGGAGATGGAGATGGAGATTGAGATGGAATTCAGAATCGTGAACAGAGAACAGAACCCTCTGTATTGACGCGTGTAGAGCTCTGATACCACTGTTGTCAGGATCTTGCTCACGCGCATACAAAGATTACGGACGTAGAAAACACACAGAAAATAGAGGCAACAAGAGACAAGATTGAACGCAAGATTGGGTGCAATCTCCCCCCATGCACTCTGTTTCGACAGTCCACAGAGTGCATGTATTTATAGGACTTTTGATTACGTCAAAAATAGTGGTTACATGAGGGCGGCTTCGAAAAGAAGGTGTGAAACTAAAAGTTGGTAACTTTTATAGAAAGCCATTGCTTTTAATAACAGAAACTGCGGTCTACAACGACCATTATTCTAACCATTACTTTTCTAACAATAGAATCTTTTATGCAGGTTTATTTACAAAATAAATAATAATTATTCGGATTATTGATGTCCGCCCTTTCACGCCTTGCACGCTCCTCACGCACCTTCAGCTGCTATATCAAAAACATCAAAAACATATTAATATATTAATAATTTAACATTTTAACAATGCCTTGTTCAATAATATACAACAGCTATAAGGTAGGAGCTGCATACATAAGTGAATCGACACACAAAGTATGGGCATTAGTCTTAGAGTTAGACTAAGCAAGTGAGAGCATAGTCTACACTAGAGAGAAGAGCAAGAGACATTCAATGAAAGTGCGATGCAAAGAAGCAAGTGAGAGCAAAGTGTGTAAGAAGTGTGCAGAGAAGTAGTGTAGAGAACCAGTAAGGAAGGAAATCAAGGTGGCACAAGCTACCATTGAGGAGGTGCACGTGTGGATAGAAGGTGCCCCTCCCTCCTACCCTATTGGAAGCTTGAGGGCAAGGTGTGCACAAGAGCAAGCTCATGGAGAAGGTGGAGATCTAGTGCAGAGAAGGTTGGCAGCATAAGGAACTTTGGGTATCTTGTAACCTTGTGCGTATGTGTATTCGTTGGGATTAAGCATTTTGCATAGAGAGCACTTGGCCTTGTTTTATACATCATTATTGTATTTTGTACTAGTAAATCGATATACAAAAGCCTCCGGTGTTTGTGTTCCACTTCTTCTTCTTCTCCTACAAATACTCAAGTCCCTTTCCCCAAAAGAATCCCCTAACAAAATTTGGCATGCCCGGTGTTTCTCTAGCACAATGGTGAGAACCACATTAAGAAGCTCCACCTCCTTAATGTCAATCCGCGAAAGAGATAGGAGTGATATGAAGGTCGTGAATGTGAGATGTAGTGAGAGTGAAGGTGAGAAGCATAGAGATGCACACACACATACACACACACACAATGAAGAGACAAACAAGACACAATGGAAGGTAGGAAAATAGACTCTATTCTCAAGATCTCGATTACAACTCAAATTAGCTCTAAGTTCTTCTCTACTCCAACAAGCTAACCTCAAAAATGAGCTCTCTAGCTCTTTTTATAGTTTCCAGACTAGTTTTGACCGGTTTCACATCTAGTGACTGGCATAGTTAAAAAATAGGTTCTAGGTGCTATTTGAAAGGGTAAATGATGTCTAAAAATAACCAAAATTGGTAGGCTCATTCTACCTAAGATCCTCAAGCTTGAGGACTCCTCGGCTTGCACCAAATGGAGCTATGAATTACAAAAGTGGTTTTTCTATGTTACAAATGGTACAAGAGTGATGAAAATCACTATTGAGAGTTTTTGAAAAGTATTTATAAAACATATTTCTTTGAAAAATGATCCATCTAGCTCCTCGTTACTTCATTGTGCTCTGTCTTCACATGCTTCCTCAACGTCTATGCTTCTGGCTACTGCCAACACCCCCCTCCCTCTCGCTTTTGTCGTCCTCAACAGAACCTTATTGTGGGGTCTGTCGAATATAATTTTGTAGTAGGTCTTGAGCGAGGGTGTGCTTGGACAGGCGGATACCTCTGACAAGATCGGCTTCAAGCTTCTCCCAATCAATGGGTTGAGGTTCCTCTAGTGGCGAGAGTCTGTAATGTGTGGAGTACACCAGTTGTTCACAGGCAAATAATTGTAGTAGATGTGTAGGCCTGCTTATGAACACCTCTGAGTGATACTCCCAAAAACCGGTAGTGAACATTTCTTCGAAGGTCATCTTATAGCACGCCGGTAAGTATTTGATTCGATAGTGCTAGGCATAACACACCCCGAGCGATGGTGTTGTACTCATATCATATGCAAAATCTTGATTGCCATTTTCAAATCCTAGGGTGTTCACGTGTGGTGCCTTGATGCGACGGAAGACTTTGAATACTATCTGCATCATGTCAAATATTTTGACAGTCATATGCACTGCTACATCATCCATTCATCATAAGTGAGGGAGCCAGTGTCTAATGGTTGCCATCATATATCCAACGGTGGGTGGTCCAGTGGGTGGAGTGAAGCACGGGTAATTGAGCCAATCGTGGCACTACTTGTTGTTCTGTACTTTAATGGCAAATGCCTTCCAGGAGCCGCATCTTGGCATGGGTCCTCAACATGGGTTATACTTCAAATGGAGTGGTGCCTTGACCCATGTGCTCATCATTTTGAGATATTCCTGTAATAAATTCTGGCGCCAAGTAGATTGAAAGATTTCGCCTCTCTGCGCTTCCGGTGGCAAGTCTTCAGGCTCAAATTGAGTTGCGTGGGAGGGTTTCTTCCCTGTTTCCTTTTCGATGGCCAGCTGGTATTCTGCCATTAACATAAAATATGGCTTATATTGTAGCTCATGCCTAGATATATATCTGCGAGGGGCCAAGTGAGCAAAATACGGGGATTGTAAAATTTGTTCTTCTATCATGGCCATTGCATGTAACTGTGCTTCCACCCTTGCGGAGTGGGTCCTTCCAAGCTCTTCAACCGTCTTCATCCATGCAGGAGTAGGAAGTTCAAAATTCGTCTGGCCTTCTACCATGACGTTTCTGCCTGGGATTGGTTGGGGTTCATATGCTTCTTCAAAAGTGTCCTCCACCAGAATAGTCACTGTTTCTTCATCCACTGGTAGTTTCGGTGGGGAATCTGGCCTCCGGGGTGCTTCGTATGCTATGATTTGTGTTTGGAGAGTTATTACCTGGGCCCTTAGAGCGTTGAGTTCCTTGATGATTTCAGGAGATGGGTCCGCAAGAGCTGGTGGTTTTGGTTGTACAGCTGCTCTTAATTGGAGCAGTTTGTGGTCTTCTTTGAGCTTCTCATATGCCTCGTTCATGTTGTCGTATTCGTCTACTAATCTGACATGATCTTCTAATAACAACTTCATAGACTATGAAGGAACAGCTTTGAAATGACTGGGACTTAAGGGTTGGTCCGGTTGATCTAAAGCAGTAGTTCTCTCTGTTCTGTTCCTGTAGACGTTGGTTCTCTTCTTTAGCTACTGCTAAGTGGTGTCTGAGCAGTCCCATGTTTCTAGTAAGCGTCGCATTGCGAATAGTCTAAGCTCGCAACAAGTTGTCAATATCTGTAATGGCCTCTTTAGTCTTCTGTTCACTTTCTAGTTCAAGTTTGTGGTAGGCCTGGCGTAGCTCTTGGTAGCGGGTGTTAAGTGAGGCATTCTCGATTCATAATGAATTGAGCTGCGACTGTAAATCGTTCATTGTCTGCTGTAGCGTCTGGTAACTAGTGCCAAGAGATGCAAACTCATCTCGTACTTGGGTCATGCATGCGAACATCTAGCGAAACGCAGTGTCGATGGTGGGTGATAAAATTAATGGTGTGGTGAATGCAGATGTTGTGTGTGTGGGTGTCGATGCAAGGGGAAAGGGAAATAGGGATGGGAATGTGGATGCAGTGGTGACTGTGGAGAAATGTGATGTGCCTAAATATGGTGGTGAAATGGATGAAGTGAGTGGTGGTGCAGTGGGTGGTGATATATCCATGTCACTTGATGTGGTGTCGAGTGCCATGACTGTGAATAGTGGGGTGATAGTGGGTGCGTGCGTGGGTGTAAATATAGGATTTACAAAAGTGACAGAATAATTTAGAGAGGGGGTCTCTTGTACTGCTTGGTGGAGAGGAAATATTGTGGGTGGGGGAGGTGAGATGGGTGAGAAGGTTAATGAAGGGAGGAATGGAAAGAAGGGCCTTGGAGGGGTGGGGAAGGAAGGGAAGGATGGATGGAGTAATGGATTGGTTAGAAGGGTTGGAGTCCTAGGCGGGAGGCTAGGTTGTGCAGGTGTCGAAAGGGTGAGAGGAATTGAGGCGACAAAGGCTTCTGCTACAGCACTATCAAAGGATGTGGATGGTCTGGGGGAGGTAGAGTGTACAGGAGAGACCGGAGGGATGGGAGGTGAAAGAGGAGCAGTTGGGGTGGTGGGTACTTTGAGCACAGTAGTGGTATGTACAGTAGAGGTTCAGCGCAGGGAGTCAATGACAATCATTTCTTCTGTCAAAGAACCTTTAGGGATGACACGGGCTTCCCGGGCCTGTTGTGATGACTAGCCATTTGTTGGTACACAAATGTATTGACCTGGTTTTGATAACAAACATATGTGGCGTGGGTCAAATTGTGGTAGTGGTTTTCTTTGCAAATAGCATAGTGCTTCCTCCATTCCTATTGACTTGACCAGTTCTCTGAATCCTTGAATGTAGGCTTCTTCAAAGCCTCCTATAGCGAGTTCTTGTTCTACTAGAGCCTGGCTCTCTTCTTCCGATAGGCTTTTACGTGCCCAAACTTCTTCCATGGTGTGATACAACTTCTTTATTGCGAGTGTGTAGGCCGCTGCTTCATATGTCTCATCTTCGTAAGTGCTTTGTGTCTCCTTGGGTATCAGTGTGTTGTTCCTATTCATTATTCAGCACATTCTCTTGAGATTCCTGGCTTCCTTGACTAGCTTCATCATCGCCATCTTCATCATTTATTTTTGTTCTTTCTTCTTCTGAGCTGGATACTACTTGTCCTTGTGGTTGATCAGGTGGAGTGGCAGGGTAACTTGGATGTTCATACTCCTGAGAGAAAAATTGGCCTTCAGAAAACTGAAATTCATTTAAAAAAGCATCTGGCATTTCAAAATCGAGCGTGGCATTCAGTAGTTCTGCTTCCAGATGGGGTATAGGGAACGAAAATGCTTCCACACCAATGGAGGTGGGAATGCCTGCTGCAGTGGTGGTAGGTTCTTGGATGGTGGTTGCCTGAGAGGTAACTGTACTGGTAGTGCCTTCTGTGATGACAGGTCATTACAGTCGTATGCGAATGGGTTGTAAGATGCAAGGGGTTCCATAGGAGATTGTTCTGGAGAGGGTTGCGGTCACGGGGACTCGGGAACTTGTAGGCATGGGATAGATCCTCTCATGCGCTTGCCTGATCGTCCCTTGCTAGATTTTCTGGCTTTTTTGGTTGTCCCTTTAAATGCCTTCAACTCTTCACTTGTCATCGCACGCTCTATAGGCAAGTCATATGCCAAACACATATAAACAATTCTCATGAGAGTGCAACATCCATGGATGATTTTCTTCCTTTCCCATCTATGTTGGGCTAGATACAACTGGTCAATAATCGAACTTGCAAGATCAACTGTTTGTGGGTTCCTGATATAACTTGACTCTACAGCCACTAATGTAATTAGGCATTATGTCTCCTTCTAGGGTGGCTAATTGTACTGCTCCACTTGTCGAGAGTCGATTAATAATCATAGGTCCATAACCTCGCTTTTCTAATTTCTGTGCATGTTATTTTAGCGTGTACATTAGGACTAAATCTCCTTCTTTTAAGCTTTTATCTTTCACATGAGCATCAAAATAGGCTTTTTGTCGCTTCTTTGTTGCATATATACCTGCTGCTGCTTTCAGCTTGGTTTCTCCTAATGGTTCCAAGTCCATTATTCTCGCTGATAATTCATGGTCAGTCCACTGATGTTCTTGTGCAACCTTAAGGGTCGGTATCAAGAAGTCCAAAGGAAGCACAACATTCTACCCAAAAACCATCTGAAAGGGAGTAGCATTGAGTACGGTCTTGTAGGCCACTCGATATGCCCAAACAACGTGGTGTAACTGTTTGTCCCAATCTGAACGTTTATTGTTCAAGAGTTTCGTCAGTACGTTACAAAGCATCTTGTTAGTACTTTCTGTTTGACCATTGGCCTGAGGATGATATGGTGCGGATTTCTTGTGCATCACCACTTGATTGAATCTGCCTCTCCCTTGAGAGTATCCACCTCTTGAGTAGCCTCTTCGTCTCTGATTCTTGTAGTTCTTGTAGCATTCATCTGTGGTATGATTAGACAATCCACAAATGTTGCATGGTGATGAGTTGTAGGGTCTCCCCCTACCTGACTTACCTCCTCTGCCTCTTCCTCTTGATGACCTACCTCTCCCTGCATAATTAGCTTGAGAGGTAGAGCCTTCTTCATCCTGTTTCTTCCCTTTACCTTTATCTTTAACTTTCTTATCAGTATAGAGAGCAGAGGGGTTGTTACCTTTTGATTGATCTCCAGCCTTTGTAAACTTTGCTTCATGTGTAAATAGTTGGCCCATGAGTGTTGTGAGATCTGGGGTATGCATGTCCATATAGAGGTCCATTGCAGTGGTGAAACTTTCCCACTTATCATCTGCCTTGAGTCCATTTGTCACTTGCCTGACTATTTGCTCCTCTTCAATCTCCTCTCCAATGCTTGCTAATTGATCTGCCACATCTTTGATCTTTGTCACATACTCTGAGACTCATTGCTTGGGCTGCTTCCTAAGGGTTGTGAACTCAATCCACAATTGATTCTTCCTAGCCCTTGTGTTGGAAGAAAAGTAGTTTGACAAGGTTTCCCAAGTCTCTTGGGAAGTCTTACAATTCCTTACATGAGGTAAAAGAAAGTCAGATATAGAGTTTAGAAGGTAAGACCTTGCCAAAGCATCCTTTGCACACCATTGGTTGAGTCTTTCATGTTCATCCTTTGTGGGTAGTCCTCTAGTCTTGAATGAGGGCAATTCCTCATCTCCTGATATGTATCCAAATAAGCTTCTCCCTTGTAGATAGGTCTTTATTCTCAATGACCAAGCCTGATAATTGTTTCTGTCCAATTTGTCAATGAATGAAGGGAAACCATCACCCATGTTTACCTTCTTTGCTCTGATACCACTGTTGGGAGTGATGGTTGGATGCACTCAAGAAATGAGTTGATGCTGCAAAACCTGCTTCACACCTGCCCTCCTCTGGCTCCAGATATGCTTATTACACTTGTTTAGCTTCCAAATGACACGAAGAAACCATATATGTACTTTGCAAATGATTTGTGTAATGACCAAATCAAAACAGATAACTTTGCACTTCACAAATTCTAGAAAACTTGCTATTTCTGTAATGACACCTGCTCAATGTTATGCTCAGTGTGACCAGCACACTTGAAATTGAAACAATTCCTTTTGGAAGTATTTAAGTACCTTAGTAAGCTACCAATTGCAAGTGGAATCACTCAAATTGATAAACCATACACTGAGAAATAAGTTTAGGAAAATTCTGATTACCCCCGACTTTTTAGGAACTCTGCAGACACAGACCAGTGTGCACTTCGAAGCGGATTTCTCCCAAATGGCTGAATGAAATCTTCTGAGATTTTGTATGCTTGTAGAAGACTTTGAGCTGGTTCCAATGAGCTATTGAACTCTTGATTTGGTTCAGTGAGCACTGAGAAATGCTCCTTGGAAGTTGACAGACGTGGAGTAGGAAACAGAGAGAATCAGATATGATGAATGTGTATATATCTATTGATTGATATGATTATACAAGCTCATTAGCATGACAAGCATGGCTAATTGAGGAGTGGTGGTGTAGGCTATGGAGTAGCACTAACACACACACAGTTACAATGACAAAATGCCTCTGGGAGTGAGCTAAAGTGATAGGACTTACCGCGACTTTTCAAATGTAGTTTTTATAGGAGTTGGATGGTGATTTGAATTTCAAAATTCAAACTTAGGCTCCCTAGAATATCTCTACTAAAAGTAGGGAGATATTCTCTCCATTTACAACATTCAATTTCCACGACTAATCAAGTAGGTAACTGATTTTAAGTAGATGCCAAGTCATTAAGACTTTTACAATGAGTAAAAGGTAAGAACTCCTAAGCATATGTTCATATGAACCTTGCTTCAAGTGAAGCCTTGATAAGGCTTTTTCCAAGCTAATCTTCCATGATTCCAAGCCAATGTGTGAAGGCTTGATATGCACCAACAGAATAGGCCAAAGTGACCGTAACTCTTTCAAAAACATATAAATTCCTTATATCTCCCTAATTAGGGGGGAAAAATATAACGAAAAGTATATTGAAAGCTCTAAAAAAGATCAAAACATCAGAAAACTGAGTCAGTATCGTGCGGACTGAGACTACCTACGTCTGGTATTGCAAGTGGTATCGTGGGATTGGAGAGAGATCTTGCATCTACAGGCATATAGCAGTGAGAAGGAGAACGTAAGGTACACATATCTACAAAAACTTTTGAATTTGGACCTCAAAAACTCCAAGTATCGTGTCGAGTTGAGCTTTGGTATCGCAATACCAGAACTCGCATGTATCGTGATACTTGTTGAGTATCGTATCGCCTCCTTGAGGTACCACGATACCATCAAGGTATCGTGTATCGTCCGATCGAGGTATCGCAATCATGTTTAAGTGGTATCGTATCATGTACCTTGTGGTATCCTATTGTGTCAGTTCGGTGGCATCGTATCATGGTTGGAGTGGTATCGTATCACGAAGCTTGTGGTATTGTATCGTGATCATCAAGCGTTATCGTATCGTGATAAGTGAGGTATTATCCGGTTAGCAGTATCATATTGTGAGAGCAAGTGGCGTCATATCGTATCACGTAGAACTTAGTATTGTATCGTGCCTTAGATCTCCTAGTATCGTATCGTCTTGCTAGCAGTATTGTATCACAAGATAGGTTCGTATCGTATCTTGAACCAAGAGGTATTGTATCATTACCACTTCCAGTATCATATTGTTTGATAGCAGTATCGTATAGCAGAAGTTGGTATCATCTTGGCAGCATCCTATCGTCTGAAGTGGTATCGTCTGTAGTGGTATCATATATCGGGGATAACATAGGTATTGTATCATCCCAATTTGGTATCATAGTATCGCCAATACTTCCTGAGTATCATGTATCGGTTGTTCTGAAGCTAGAGAGATTATGTTTCCCTTTCTTAACCCCGAGAACCCTGAACTTGCATAACTTTCTCATATGAAACCCGTTTGCAATGATTTTGGGTTTGTTGGAAAGCTCGTTGGTAAAACTAATATGTGGATTTATAGATATGGCATTTTGAATATGAACTTGAGGTGAGACTAGGAAACCAAGGGGGCTCCAAATGATTTTGAGCAATACAAAGGGAAATTTGGGACTAGAAGACAAATCTTATGAACTTGAGATCTGGTAGACAACTAGGCAAGGATAGACAAAGCATTAGATCATCTGAGGCTAGTGTCAACCATACAGCTAGGTTGTGGGCACAAAAACTTAGTGTATATCCCTAGATGCTAAGTTCTAAGACAAGTGGCTCAAAAATGTCGTTTAGCATGGAAAGACCCACACGTAGTTTAGGCACTACCTATCTACACACACCAGAAGGTCCCTATAAGACACAATTGGAGTATATCAGGACCAACCAATTAGGTGCTCGCATCTATGAGGATGGTCTGAGGTGATCAGTGGTCCAACTCAAAAATCCTGACCAACCCTTTGGACTTGAATACCTAGTGGTCAAGTTCCAAGAGGGTTCATACATTGATAAGGAAGGAACCATGTATGTGGTCACCAACTTACCAGATAGGACTCATGAGTTTGGAAACATCATTCCTCACAATGAGATATGAGACCTAGAGCAAGGAGACCTAGGACGAGAACCCAAGACTCCTCGAGGAAAATCTATCTTGACGAGGGTAATTACTATAGAGTGGATTCCCCAAGACAACAATAACATAGAATTATTCTTGAATACAGAAATGAAGGAAGCCTTTTGGAGGCTCAAGCTAGATCAACGTAGCCCAATAGTCACCATCTATGAGTTCAAAGATCATGAGACACTAGGCAAAGTTGTATATTTGGATAACACATCAGATAATATGTTCTTGGTAACAGAGGAGGATAGGCATGCATACACTTGGCAAGGTGAATCAATTTTCCCTCCACCAAGATCTAGTGTTTCCCAGGGTCTCTAAGGAGTAGGATCATCCAAGGCTCACGAAACCGAGAGGGACAGAACCAGAGAGAAACGTGAGGTAAGCTTTGCACACTGGGTGGGTAGAGACAGATCAAGACTTGAAGGTGAAAGACCTGAAAGAGAGAGACATTGAGCACATAGGCATCAAAGAGATGAATATGAGTTTCCATTGCCTAGACCACAAGAGCACTCAAGAACCCTTAGACCCTATCAAGAGGTTAAGGCAATGAAGAACTACTTTGATGATTTAGGAGATCCTTATGATCATGTGGTCGAGTTCAAACAAGTGTTAAGAGCTAAACAAGTTGAGGACTTGTTCACACATTTTGAGGCATTTGTTTTGACTCTAAGGGGTACTGCCTTAGCTTGGTTTCAACCCCTAAATAGTTGCAACTATTGAGAGATAGGTCAACTCCTAGAGGCATTCATTGCAGAATTTTCTAAGAGAGGTATCAGGCATAACACATCATCCTTGATACACAGCTTCAAGCAGACACCTCAAGAAATAGTGCGAATTGTAGGAAGACGATTCAGATAGTACTTAGAAAGATGCCCCATTCTAGAGTTACCCACACCAGCCCAACAAGTGGCCTTGTTTTCAGATGGCTTACTAAGCAGCAAGTTAAGATCATATGTGTACTTGAAAGAGCCTAGATCCATAGAAGAGTGTGTGTGCATGTGCATTGAAAAAGAAGACAACTTGGGTGAGGAGTTAGAATATCCAAACTCTATAAGGATTTTGATAGTTCTACTAGTCATACTCCCAGAACCTCCACTGAGATAGATGAGATAGATGAGCAAGTTTCCAAGAAGCTAGGAGTTCAAAATAGACAAACACCAAGGGTCACCTCATTGAAGCGATGTTACAACTGTGGAGGAGACCACATGATTAATGTTTGCCCGATGATGGCTCAACCCCAAGGAAACCCTAATGCTCCATACTGCACAATATTTGATAGATACATACATGACTTATAGATGTTCTTTTTCGTTATATTATAATCAGATTCTGATCAATGAGAGGATACTCCACCACCTCCTATCCTAAAACGATAGGAATTATGATGATTTTTTACTATCAAGAGCATATTATATGTTGGTGTAATTTTTGTAATGGTACGTATCAAAGACCATGATTGCAATGTATTAAACATGAGGCAGAGTATTTTAATTTCAAGCATGCACCACCTCCTGATGAACGTGATAGAGCTTGAGTATGTATTGATTCTATAAATTAGTATCATTATTTTATTTGAAAATCATATACAAAATCAAATTATACTTAATATACAAGAATATTTGCTCGATGATGATGAGGATGATTCTTTTACTAATAATGCTAATATACCTCGTACACATCATGCACTTCCCATTTATCAATTACAAGTAGATTTTTCTCGAAATCCTCTACCTTCTTGTTGTTGGAGATAGACGTCTGCGGAAGCACGCGAACAACACAAGGAAGAAGAAGAAGCTTGGAGCACAAACACTTTACTAGAGAATGTACAAAGATAAGTAGCCCATTAGGGCAATAGACGTATATCCAAGCCGGGGGAAAAAAACCTCCTAAAGAGGGAAAAAAGTGCCCCGGTGGTCCTAGAGTGTTCACACACATCACTACCTAAATATATCAACAAATCCCCCCTAGGAGTGATGCGATGAACAAGGAGCTGGCACTCATGTATAAGGAAGTGCCAAGCTATGTGGAAATCACTCCACAAAAGGAAGTAAGCCCAAAGCTTTGCGGAAAGCTTCAAACTTCTCCCTAGGCAGAGCCTTCGTGAAAAGGTCTGCAATGTTCTCCTGCGTGGGCACATATGCCAAGCTGATCTCCCCAGCAGAGAACCTCTCCCTGACATAGTGATAATGCACCTCAATGTGCTTAGTGCGAGCATGGAACACAGGGTTCCTCGCAACTGCCAATGCACTCTGACTGTCAATGAAGATGGTGGTGGCAGAAGACTGGCCAACACCCAAATCAGCCATAAGGCGTCTGAGCCACACACACTCAACAGTCGTTGTGAAAGCTTCCCTATACTCAGCCTCACAACTGGGAATATCTGGCCGAGTAATGCATAAGTAAATCAAGCATCCAACAGCCTGCTGATAGAGAACAGCATCAAATGCATCTCCAGCATCATGAAGACTCAATCGTAAACCTGTCTCCATAGGAGTGGAAATAGGCTTACAGTCTTCAAGGCCAAAACGCTGCAATAATGTGTCAATATATTTTGTTTGACACAAAGCCATTCCACCATCAACTTGCATAAACTGAATGCCCAAATAGTGATGCAAATGCCCCAAATCAGACATCTCAAATGAGGCATGCAAATCAGCCTTGAAATCAGCAATATGCTTCTCAATAGGACCAGTGAGCAGCATGTCGTCTACATAGACAACAATGATCAGAAGCACATCATTAGCACGCTTAACATATAAGGTGCTTTCAGTTGGACTGTTCTCAAAACCATGTGCAATCAGATAGGCATGTATCTTCTCATACCAAGCACGTGGTGCTTGCTTTAAACCATATAACGCCTTCTTTAACCTGCACACCTGGTTTTCATGCCCTTTCTGCACAAAGCCACGGGGTTGAAAAACATACACTTCTTCATGCAAATCACCATTCAGAAATGGTGTTTTAATGTCCAGCTGATGTACATTCCAACCATGATGGGCTGCAAGTGCACATATGCTCCGAACAATAGTCATACGGCATGTAGGTGCAAAGGTCTCATTAAAATCAATGCCTCTTTCCTACGCATAACCCTTTGCAATAAGCCTAGCCTTATACCTGTCAACTGTACCATCAGGTTTACGCTTCAGCTTGTATACCCACTTAGTGCCAATGGCCTTCTTGCTAGGAGGCAAGTCACATAAAGACCATGTACCATTCTTCATTATAGCATCATATTCAGATTGCATAGCAGCCATCCAATTTTTTGAATTCTGTGCTTCATCAAAAGAAACAGGCTCATTCTCATCACAGAGAGTAGATGCAACCATAGCATAGCAATCTGATGCAAAGGAGGCACTATGAGAGCCTGAACGAGTACGATATGACAAAGGTGCATCTAATTTGCTGTCACGTAAAGTCTGCACCAGCCATTTTGGCATAGTTTTTGCTTGCTCAATATCAGCTCTCTCATCAGCAAGTGCATCATGTAAATCTGCATCAGAAATGGAATGATTTGCATCATCATATGAAACCTGCAAAGGCTGAGAAGTTGCCTCATTAGGACCAGCACTAGACTGTCCACCTGTAAAAAGAGGCATCAAAGTATCATACATGTCTTTGGAGCTAACAGATGTCTCCTTAGTACATGAAAGCAATGGCTGAATAGCATCTTCCACAAATACAACATCACGGCTAACCAAAATGCGTTTAGTCTGTGGATGATACAGACGATAGCCTTTACTTTCAGAACTGTACCCAACAAAAATACATTTTACTACCTTATCATCCAATTTTCTACGATGTTGTTCAGGCACTAATGCATATGCCAAACAACCAAAAACACGCAGATGAGCAACAGATGGCTTGCGGTCATGCCAAGCCTCATATGGAGTGATAGACTGCAACGCTTTAGTGGGACACCTGTTCAGTACATATGTTGCACACATGACAGCCTCAAGCCAGAAACTATGTGGTAAAGCCTGACTTTTGACCATGCACCTCGCCATCTCCATGAGTGACCTGTTCTTTTGTTCAAAAACTCCATTCTGTTGAGGTGTATGCGGCACTGTACATTGGTGTTTTATCCCACGTTCAGCTAGAAATGCATTAAAATCTGAAGACATATATTCCCCCCCTCGATCAGAATGGAGGGTGCCCATTTTACATGCTGACAGATTTTCAGCCAAAACCAAAAACTGTTTGAAGCACATGAACACTTCGGACTTTGCTTTGAGTGGATATACCCATGCATGCCTGGAAAAATCATCAATGAAAGTCACGAAGTAAAGGTAATTTCCAAAAGAGGGTGTTTGCATAGGACCACAGACATCACTATGTACAAGCTGTAATTTCTGCGTAGCCCGAACTGAACCATCTTTTGGAAAGGAAGAACGTTGCATTTTGCCCAAAATACAACCTTCACAAACATGTTTTCCAGGAGCCTCAAGTTTGGGCAAAGAGGACACCATTTCAGATTTCTGCAGGCGTAGCAAACTAGCAAAATTCAGATGACCAAAGCGTGCATGCCAAAGCTTTGCATCTGACATAGCCTGAGAATCATGAACTGCACATGCCGAATCATTCACAGATCTTTCATAGTCTATGAGCTTATACAGCCCACGACATAAGATGCCAGAAGCAATAATCACATCACCATTTGAGAGATCATGGACTGTACACCTGTCATCAACGAATTTCACAACCAAGCCAATCTTGGCTAATGCAGAAACTGATAAAAGGTTCTTTTTGATCCCTGGCACAAATAAAGAATTTGACAAAGTGAAAGAACTACCATTAGCAGTAGTCAGAATGATCTTACCAACTCCCATAACAGGATAAGAGGAGTTATTGGCGCATGTGACAGTATTCCCTGTAGGGGCAGGCTCGAGTGAAGAGAAGAAACTGCGCTGCGAGGTAATATGTTTGGTCGCCCCACTATCAAAATACCAAACATCTGAGTCTACTGCAGACATGCATTGATCATGAGAAGATGGGTCAAAACTGCAGACAGTAGTAAACGCCCATTCTTCTTCCTGCACAAGATTTGCAGACTCTGTTTTTGGTGTAGAGGCCTCTGCAACAACCATTCCAGCCTCTTTCTTCTTTGCCTCTTTAGTAGCCAGTTTTGGACAGTTCTTTATAATATTATCATTTCCTTTACAGTACTTGCAAAACAATTTCTGCTTTTCTGATTTCTTCTCATCTTTATCCTGGTTCTTCGATTGTGCAGCATTTGCAGATTTTTGCTTACTAGTAGAAGAGCTCCATTTTCCTTTGCCCTTCTGACTAGCCAGAAAATCTTGATCTGCAACACACATAATGGACCTGTTCTGCCTGGACTGATCTTCTTGCAATAGAACAGAGACTAATTCCTCAAATGACAAGGCATTCGGATTGCCTTTCATCATCAACCGAAGAGTAGAGGCAAAACTCTGATATGAATCAGGAAGACCATTCAGAACGGTCTGCACAAGTGAGCTATATGGTATAACCTCATCAGTAGAAATCAATTGTTCCTTCAGGTCTTTGATCTTTGTAAGAAAACTGTCCATAGAATCACCTTCATTCATGTGCTCACTCTCCAACTGTTTTCGGAGGTAAGCAACACGAGCCTCATTCCTAGCCTGGTACAAAGTGGTAAGTGTATCCCAAGCATCCTTTGTTGTTCTGCAAGAGCGAATGTGAGGAATAATGGCCTGGGCATCTCTACCATCCCAACGAATCTGCTCTGCAGTAGGTGCAACAGAAACAACAGCACGAACAGGAATCTGTGGAATATCATCTTCGACACCATCTTCATCAGCTCCAGCACCTCCAGCACCTGTATTTGTAGTACCTGTAGTCGTAGGTGTAACAGGACATCTTTCAGCACCCTGCACAATGTTCCACAGTCCTTTTGCAACCAGTACATGTCGCATCATATAAGCCCATAATGGGTAGTTGGTACCATCCAACTTATCCTCAACAGCCAACATACGGAATACATCACTGCTTTCAGCCATGGCCGGTGACTAAAATACCTTGATGCAAAAAATTGATTGTATCTCAAAAAGTTGAACGGAACTGCCCAGACGAGTTCTACTAGACCTGTAGCAGACTTTGAGACGCTTAAACTGGCGAACAGAAACTGGTATATACCTTTGGCACAAAAGGACAAAATAGCCTGAGTATGCTCACCAAATTTCGTGCGAATCTGAGACTGCAGACGGAGGAGTGTCGACGGCACCCTAGAAAAAGCGACGACCTGCTCTGATACCAATTGTTGGAGATAGACGTCTGCGGAAGCACGCGAACAGCACAAGGAAGAAGAAGAAGATTGGAGCACAAACACACAATACTGAATGTATTACTAGAGAATGTACAAAGATAAGTAGCCCATTAGGGCAATAGGCGTATATCCAAGCCAGGGGAAAAAAACCTCCTAAAGAGGGAAAAAAGTGCCCCGGCTGTCCTAGAGTGTTCACACACATCACTACCTAAATATATCAACACTCGTTTATAGATTGAAACGTCTGAAGATTATCCATTGCCAACTCATGATCATCCTCTAGTATAAACATATGATAGAAGAAGATATGGAGGATGGAATAGAGGACCACTTCCTTTAGATAGAAAGGTTTTTAACTTTTGGGGTAATCGCTTTATGAGTGCTCCTTCCACTCTTACTGGTGTTATTGTAGAGGATTTGTATTTAGGTTCATTTATTAGTCCTTCTTGTGGATGAAATAGAGATTGCAAGTGTTGTAAACACTCGATGAATGTTTTGGGTCAAGCAATTTATGGGAATAACAAAAGCTTATGTGCAACAAAAAGCAAATCTAGAAGGATCTATGGCAAAGGGATGGATGCTTGAAGAGTGCATGTATTATGTTAGTGAATATTTTGAAAGAGTTCATGAAGAAGCTCCACGTGCATGGACCAACAAGTCTTCTTCAAAAATAACACATGAGGTATTATCAGATAAGGGAGCTCCATTTCAATTGACATTACAACAAAAAAATGATGTTTGTACTTTTGTAGCATATTACAGTGAATGCATATAAGCATTCATTAGCGACTATGAACAGGAACTTCAAAATCTCCGAAGTAAAAGACAAAGAAACAAAAGATATAGATGTAATCTTGATGGTAACAAGAATACAAATATATCTTCTTTCACAAATTGACTATATACTCGTATGCACCGAGCCAATTCAAATAATTAACAAATCTCAGATGAGCAGAGGGAGCTAATGATAGGTTGTGAAAGAAAGGTAATTTGATTTTAATAATATTCTATTTGTTCACATATATGTATATTGATTTCTCTTTAACAATTTGATTTTTATTACAGGCCTGAATGTTCATAAGTATGTGGGCTTTGGATAGCATATTAGAATCAAAATGATTGATTCTTTACGTTAAAAAAAAGGATTCTAGCATTGTTGCTTCTTTCAAGCAACTGTCACATGCTAGCTCAAAAGATTGAACCTTATAGATAGTGAACTTGGCTACGTAGGAACAATTGTTGGTATCTATGAAATATCATTTTGTATATTCAAACATGTAAAAATAAGTTTTAATTTTTTATGATATAGTTTATTATTTTTTTAAGCACATGATAATGAATTTTTGTTTCTTTATATTTTGATAGGTTATTTTGAAGATCGATTGGTTATGAGCTTAGTATAAAGGTAGTAATTCCACATTTAGAAGGAAATTACTCAAGGTTTTAGGCAATCAATTCTCTGAAAATAATGTGATTACCTAGAGAACCATATATTCTTCCTAGGCATATTGAACAAGCATTCTTTTATAAAAACCCTCATGCTCATCCTTAGTGGCAAGTCATTCATGTTCAACCTAGAGGTCGGTCATTGTTTGAACACTTTATTGTTACAGAGATCAAAGAAAGTCATGTTCATGATTCATAATCAGATATTGATATATTGACATCTCAACGAGAAATTAGAATCGTTATACATGACAACGATAATAATGAGCTTGATGAAAACAATAATACTCTAGATGCTGATTCTACTGATGATGAAGAAGAATTATGAGATATCCATAATATTCCATCTATAGATGATGTCATTCATGAGAACACAGATTTAACAATAAAAGAAATAATCGAAATCAATAAGGATAATGAATATGAGACTCTATTGTCTTACCAAAATGATGGTAATAATGAAAACACGAGTAGATTAGATAGTAGATCCTACTCTAATTATCAATCGTTAACTTGAATCATTTGAATGGGATCAAAAAATAGGTTCTCATTTATTCAACTAGAATATAGGTTAATCCCACCACAGAGATGAAAATGTGCTCTTTTAAGTTAGAACATGAAACTCGAGGGTATGCCTAAAATTTTATATATAGCTTTATTTTTTAGGATGAAATTTTTCTCATGTATATATGCATATATGTGTGTGTATATTTATATGTATTCATATGTGTTATATGTATAATATATGGGAGGGCTAGATGCAACGTGTATATATACTTCAACCATATGGCAAACACATACAAACATGGAAGTATGAAAAAGTATGGTTGAAAATACCATACATGCATAGAACTTTATATATATATATATATATATATATATATATATATATATATATATATATATATATATATATATATATGATGTCATTCATGAGAACACAGATTTAACAATAAAAGAAATATCAAAATCAATAAGGATAATGAAGATGAGACTCTATTGTCTTACCAAAATGATGGTAATAATGAAAACACGAGTAGATTAGATAGTAGATCCTACTCTAGTTATCAATCGTTAACTTGAATCATTTGAATGGGATCAAAAAATAGGTTCTCATTTATTCAACTAGAATATAGGTTAATCCCACCACAGAGATGAAAATGTGCTCTTTTAAGTTAGAACATGAAACTCGAGGGTATGCCTAAAATTTTATATATAGCTTTATTTTTTAGGATGAAATTTCTCTCATGTATATATGCATATATGTGTGTCTATATTTATATGTATTCATATGTGTTATATGTATAATATATGGGAGGGCTAGATGCAATGTGTATATATACTTCAACCATATGGCAAACACATATAGACATGGAAGTATGAAAAAGTATGGTTGAAAATACCATACATGCATAGAACTTTATACATACACACACACACACACACACACACATATATATATATATATATATATATATATATATATATATATATATATATATATATATATATATATATATATATATATATATATATATATATATATGTATATATATATATATATGTAGAGAGAGAGAGAGAAAGAGAGAGAGAGATAGATATAGATATAGATATAGATATAGATATAGATATAGATACACATATATAAATATATCGATATAGATACACATATATAAATATATAGATATAGATACACATATATAGATATAGATACATGTATATATATATAGATATAGATATATATATCCCTAGAACTATATATATATATATATATATATACATGCATGACAACCCCTAAGGAATCTCGAAAAACTGTACCTCTCATAAGATTTTGTATGAGGGTAAGTTTCACCTTTCTCTCCCTAGCATGATCCATAATAGTTGTACATATAAAACAAAATGGATTAAAAATGTGTATGTAGGTATGTGTATGTGTGTATATGTGTATATGTGTGTGGGTGTATATATGTGTGTATATATGTGTGTATGTGTATGTAGGTATGTGTATGTGTGTATATGTGTATGTGTGTGTGGGTGTATCTATGTGTGTATATGTGTATGTGGGTGTGTATGTGTGTGTGGGTATGTGTATGTGTGTGCATGTGTCTATGTGTATATATGAGTGTATGTATGTATGTATATGTGTATGTGGGTGTGTATGTCTATGTATGCATGTATGTATGAATATAATCCACATTGTGTATGCATGTGTATATATGTTTATTTGTATGTGTATGTGTGTATCTCTATGTGTGTGAATGTCTATGTGTATGTGTGTGTATGTGTATGTGTATGTGTGTGTCTTTATGTATGTAAATGTATATGTGGGTGTATGTATCTATGTGTTTGTATGTATATGTGCATGTATGTATGTATGTGTGTGTTTTTATGTGTATATGTACGTACATTTGTGTGTGTGCATGTGTATGTGTGTATCTCTATGTGTGTGCATGTATATGTGTGTATCTCTATGTGTGTGTATGTGTGTGTTTCTATGTGTGTGCATGTATATGTGCGTGTATGTATTTATGTTTGTATCTCTATGTGTGTGTATGTATATATGGGTGTATGTATCTATGTGTGTGTTTTTATGTGTATATGTGTGTATGTTTGTGTATATGCATGTGTATGTGTGCATCTTTATGTGTGTGTATGTCCAAGTATCTATATGTGTATGTGTATGTGTATGTGTATGTGTATGTGTATGTGTATGTGTATGCGTATGCATATGCGTATGCGTATGCGTATGCGTATGCGTATGCGTATGCGTATGCGTATGCGTATGCGTATGCGTATGCGTATGCGTATGCGTATGCGTATGCGTATGCGTATGCGTATGCGTATGCGTATGCATACGCGTATCTGTGTATGTGTATGTGTATGTGTATGTGTATGTGTATGTGTATGTGTATGTGTATGTGTATGTGTATGTGTATGTGTATGTGTATGTGTATGTGTATGTGTATGTGTATGTGTATGTGTATGTGTATGTGTATGTGTATGTGTATGTGTATGTGTATGTGTATGTGTATGTGTATGTGTATGTGTATGTGTATGTGTATGTGTATGTGTATGTGTATGTGTATGTGTATGTGTATGTGTATGTGTATGTGTATGTGTATGTGTATGTGTATGTGTATGTGTATGTGTATGTGTATGTGTATGTGTATGTGTATGTGTATGTGTATGTGTATGTGTATGTGTATGTGTATGTGTATGTGTATGTGTATGTGTATGTGTATGTGTATGTGTATGTGTATGTGTATGTGTATGTGTATGTGTATGTGTATGTGTATGTGTATGTGTATGTGTATGTCTATGTGTATGTCTATGTGTATGTCTATGTGTATGTGTATGTGTATGTGTATGTGTATGTGTATGTGTATGTGTATGCGTACATGTATGCCTACACATATGCATACGCGTATACGTATGCATATGCGTATGCATATGCGTATGCATATGTGTATGCATATGCATATACGTATGCGTATGCATATGCATATGCGTATGCGTAGGCGTATGTGTAGGCATATGTGTAGGTGTATGCGTAGCCATAAGTTTATGCGTATGCGTATGCGTATGCGTATGCGTATGCGTATGCGTATGTGTATGCGTATGCGTATGCGTATGCGTATGCGTATGCGTATGCGTATGCGTATGCATATGCGTATGCGTATGCGTATGCGTATGCGTATGCGTATGTGTATGCGTATGCGTATGTGTGTGTGTATGGGTATGTGTATGTGTATGTGTATGTGTATGTGTATGTGTATGTGTCTGTGTATGTGTATGTGTATGTGTATGTGTATGTGTATGTGTATGTGTATGTGTATGTGTATGTGTAGGTGTATGTGTATGTGTATGTGTATGTGTATGTGTATGTGTATGTGTATGTGTATGTGTACGTGTATGTGTATGTGTATGTGTATGTGTATGTGTATGTGTATGTGTATGTGTATGTGTATGTGTATGTGTATGTGTATGTGTATGTGTATGTGTATGTGTATGTGTATGTGTATGTGTATGTGTATGTGTATGTGTATGTGTATGTGTATGTGTGTGTATGTGTGTGTGTGTATGCATGTGTATTCATATGTATGTATACTGTGTGTGTGTATGTGTACATGTGTATACATATGTATGTGTGTGTATATGTGTATGTATACATGTTATGTGTGTGTATGCATGTGTATATGTAGTGAGTGTATGTATGTTTTTATATATGTATGTGTGTATGTTTGTGTGTATGCATGTGTATGTGTGTGTTTGTGTGTGTCTCTATGTGTGTGTATGTGTATGTCTATATCTTTGTGTGTGTAATGTGGGTGTATCATGTGTATGTATATGTGTGTATGTGCAAGTATCTATATGTGCATGTGTGTGTATGTGAATGTGTATATGTATGTGTATGTGTATGTGTATGTGTATGTGCATGTGTATGTGTATGTGTATGTGTATGTGTATGTGTATGTGTATGTGTATGTGTACGTGTACGTGTACGTGTACGTGTGTGTACGTGTACGTGTACATGTACGTGTACGTGTACGTGTACGTGTACGTGTACGTGTACGTGTACGTGTACGTGTACGTGTACGTGTACGTGTACGTGTACGTGTACGTGTACGTGTACGTGTACGTGTACCTGTACGTGTACCTGTACGTGTACCTATACGTGTACGTGTACGTGTACGTGTACGTGTACGTGTACGTGTACGTGTACGTGTACGTGTACGTGTACGTGTACGTGTACGTGTACGTGTACGTGTACATGTACGTGTACGTTTACGTGTACGTGTACGTGTACGTGTAAGTTTACGTGTACGTGTACGTGTCCGTGTACGTTTACGTGTCCGTGTACGTGTACGTGTCCGTGTACGTGTACGTGTACATGTCCGTGTACGTGTACGTGTCCGTGTACGTGTACGTGTACGTGTCCGTGTATGTGTACGTGTACGTGTCCGTGTACGTGTACGTGTACGTGTCCGTGTACGTGTACGTGTACGTGTACGTGTCCGTGTACGTGTACGTGTACGTGTCCGTGTACGTGTCCGTGTACGTGTACGTGTACGTGTCCGTGTACGTGTACGTGTACGTGTACGTGTACGTGTACGTGTACGTGTACGTGTACGTGTACGTGTACGTGTACATGTACGTGTACGTGTACGTGTACATGTACGTGTACGTGTACCTGTACGTGTACGTGTATGTGTACGTGTACGTGTATGTGTACGTGTACGTATACGTGTACGTGTAGGTGTACGTGTAGGTGTACATGTACGTGTAGGTGTACGTGTACGTGTAGGTGTACGTGTATGTGTACGTGAAGGTGTACGTGTACGTGTAGGTGTAGGTGTACGTGTACGTTGTCGTAGAGGGGTGCGAAGGGTGGCAGACGTTCCTCTAAAAGATTGACCCTAACCTAACCATGTGACTGCACGCAGGGTGCTTCTAAGAATGCTTTGGGTCTTAGATTGAATTTTCAGTTTAGAAGAGTTAAAAGCTATAGGATTCTAATCTATTTGAGTCTAACTTAATAACTAGATTCTTAGGGCTGCGAGCCGTAAGGTAATGCGTTTGTATATCTGGTGATAGCTTCTAAGTAAGAAGGCAAAATTAATTCCTCGCTTGTAATTTTATCTTTAACTATGTCAACTACTTCGTTTTCATTTTGATTTGAATTAGTTTTTCTAATTAAATTAGGTGGAAATAGGTCTTCTTTGTCCTCTGGTTCTGGCAAAACTATAGAAATTAAAGGTAAAATTCTGGAAATAGTACGATCGTACTCTAATGTACGTAAAGTTTCATCAACTAATTTATCTTTAGTAATTTCTATTCTATATTTTCCTTCTTAAACGTGTTATCAATAGAAGATGGAAGAAGTGTTCCTATAATAAAGTTATCTAATTCGTTACTATGAATATCAGAACTACTTGTAGACCCTAAATCTTTAGACATACGAAATCAAACTGTAAAGAACTAAATTGATTTTCAGAGTAAAGATATGAAGAACTTCAAAATCAATCTATTTAAGCCGATACAAATGTTATGTTTAAGTGCTAATACAATCTCCTTGTACATAATCCTATACAACTGAATAGTTCTAAATGAACATAATTTGCTTCAGGCTTCAAACGTCGCAATCTCGTAAACTCGTAATCTCATAAACTTGTATTCTCCTTTGCAATGATCTGCAGAAAAGAACATTAGGAAAAAACATGCACGATTCTCACATATATATAATTAAATGAAAACATACAGGCATGCGTCCTTTCACTTAACACATACTCATACTAATATTAACTCACCCACACTTAACAGTCACTTTAGCATACACACGAACTTTAGTAAACTTAGACACACAAACACACACACATACTTATCTAATTTTACGTATGCACAGTTTTCTTTTTATTTATAAATATGATTTAATTATTAATCTATTAAATTAAATATATTACTTAATTATTAGGTTATTTTAAACCTTGTTTTTATATAGATTTTATATATGATTAAACGTTAAAGCTTACAAAAGATTAAAATTAGTGTTTTTAGGAACTAGATTATATAATAAAAACAATATTATTTCTTATTTATTACCCACATAAATATACTTACGTTTAGGTAAACAAAAACACACAATCATATGGACATCAATGCATACAAATATATCTTTTAAGTATACATATGCAATTACATATATATGAAAAAAAACTATTCTCATTCATTCTCATAGATATATAATCACATATCTCCATTAAGTGCATTTCACATATACATATAGGTTCACAACCCTATAATCATAGGAACATATAACTATCTATTAATAGTTAACCTCATATGATCCTAAACACACACAAACTCACTAATGGACATAAAAAAAGTTGAGCCTAAGTAAGAGTTCAATTAATCCTCTATTTCAAATATAGTTTCCCCTTTTTCTTGCAAGTAACCAAGAAAAACATTAGCCATTTTAAAACAAAGCATTAATATATATATATATATATATATATATATATATATATATATATATATATATATATATATATATATATATATATATATATATATATATATATATATATATATATATATGAGAGAGAGAGATATATCATTTAACCCACTCTAAAGCAAAATATTTTTATTTTTCCATATGACAATTTGAGTGAGGAAATCCTTCCGACATCTGCCCCCACCAAACTTGCAGATCGCCCTCGATGGGCCAACCTGCAATTCAATAGGAAAGCAGTATCAAAGTCTTTTGGAAAAATGTTTCTTAGATGATTTTCAAACTTATATGAAATGTGTTCTTAAAGGTAAGTACAACCTCTGATAGTCAAGAAAAATCTTTGCAAACTTGAATCATAAACTTTTTCGTTCAATGCATGAATTTGAAAATAAGATTTAGAAATTCCTATAGAAGTCAATCAGACAGTTGTGGTACTTGCTCTTCTATAAACCCGTTCAAAAGTAATAAATATTTTATATAAATGTTCTATCCTTCATTCCCTAGCCACTTGCCATAAGATGGATCTAACTAATTCCTCTATAGCATAAATCCTCAGAAGTGGTTTCGAGACCACAACTAAATCATCATAACTTTCTTCTTTTCTTTTCTTTCTTTCTCTTTTTCTTTTTTAATTTTAATTTTAATTTTTTTTTTAATGCAGCAACCATTAATGTACTGCTTTATGCATCTTTCTTTTCTTTCTTTGCAACTTTTTTGTTAGAGGGGAAAGGCTTAACCCCTAATCAGAGCAGAGGTTCTAGAGGAATGCTATGGTGGGAACTAGGATCTCATTAGCTAAATGGTTTGGAAGTTAAGGTAGCCTACCTATACAAAATAAGCTTACTTCTACTAGGAGTCGCAAGTCAAGTGTTCCCTCTCCTATCCTTATGAAAGCCATAGGGTTTCTAATTCTTATCTTCTCTTCATACACATTCCTACTTCAGTTTTAAACTCAGTGTTTCATAATTTTAGTAATCTTCCTTTCCTATCAGAAGAATGTACGCATCTACATATGAAATGCATCAATAAAAAATTATAGTAGGAACTAAAAAATAAGTAAAGTTTAGAGCTCTTTCACCTGATCATTTTTATTCTTCTTCATCATCGTCCTCTAGAAAGTCTTCATCCAATTCGAATTTACTGCTTTCTCTTCTTCTAAATAGCTTGATTCCTTTCCCTGCAATCAAATTCCTTAACATAGAACCGTCAAATTCACGTAATTTATATGTTCTCGTTTCATAAACTGAAACAACAACATAAGGTTCGAACCAACGTTTAGTTAGTTTTCGACGTGCATCGTATTGAGTATCAAACGTACTATCATACACAAGCACCCAGTCACCACTCTCTATTGGTTGCGGCCTTAGTCTATGTTTCTTATCAAAATATAATTTACTTTTCAATCTACATGTTTTTAATTTTTTTATTGCTTCTTTAAGATTTTCATTTCCTTGTTTTAATTGCTTAATTCTAAGTGTTAATAAATCCTCTCTTCAAATATTATCCTTCCAACCTAGACTCATCCAATTAACTATCTGAGTATGAATAGGAAATAATGGTTTCTGGCAGTACATGAGTTCAGCCGGCATAAAACCAGTTGTTCTCGTGTACGTCATTCTGTCAGCCCAAAGAGCAAATGGGAGATATTTTGGCCATTGACCAATATCTCCATGGCAAGCTTTAGAAATGGCCTTCACTATGGAAGGATGCCCTCGTTCTATTTTGCCATTTGCTTCTGGATTATAAGCAGTCGTAAGAGACAATCGAATCCCATGCTGTGCAAAGAATTCTTTTGCCTCTCTCGCATCTAACTCACCTCTATCCGCTACTACTTTTTCTATATATCCAAATCTGGATAATACTTCTTCCAAAAGGAATACACATACATTATAAGTAGTATTGGAATGAAGCGCTCTACCCTCGACGTGATTTGTCAAATCCTCTCGTGCAAGAACAATGTATCTCATGCCACTATTGCTTTTAGGCATGGTCACAAAGTCAACCCACTTGTAATGGATACAAGGTGGATAGGTTGGGTGAAGGGGATCTCTATGCTTGACAGAGGAATGTAACTGGCACGTTCTACAGGTGCTTACAAATTCTTTGACAGTTACATACATCCTCAGCCACCAGTAGCTTTCCCTAATCTTTTCATATGTAGCAACAAAGCCTTTATGACCAGCCCAAAGGCTTTTGTGCATCTCTTGCATAACTTGCACTTGAAAAACCTTCAAACCTAGAACTCTTTGAGGGTTTTGAACCTTTCCTCTGGCGTGCCTCCAAAGATCTCCATCCTTCAAGAAGAAGTTAAAAGACTTCTTTCTGATGTTTCGGAATCAATTTGAAGACCAGCTTGGGGAAGGCTAAAATGAACTCAGATAGTTTCCTATATCTCGCCACTCTCCTTCATAATCGTTTTCTCTAAATCTCTCATATGTATAAGTAGATGTTTCATAATTTATTAAATTAATATGATTATTTAATGCTTCACTATTATTGTCAAATTTTGCTCTTGAAAGCATATTAGCGACAATGTTATGTTTACTGGCTATATGTACAAAAGCAGGATTAATGACTTTAATAAAGGCTATCCATCGTAGCATAGCTATGTCTGGAGAGGAACAATTAGCTATTAAACCTATTAATAGAAGACAATCAGTTTCTACTATTACATTAGCTCCTATAAAGTACTCTTTATCTGTTTTTAAAGCTATAACTAATCCCCATAATTCTCTCTTAATTTGTGGGTAATTCTTTTGAGTATCATGAAGATTTTTCGCTCCAAAGCGAACTGCGTACCTTTCTCCTCCTCATCATCATGTCCAATGACCCAGTCTATACCAATAGGACTAGTGTCAACGGTTAGGATTACAGGCTTATTTCCTGTATAGTCAATACGTTTCAAAATAGGAGCATTGATTAGCAATTGCTTTAGACGTCTCATTGTTCTAGAATGCTCATCAGTCCAAAAGAATTTCTTTCTTTTTCTCAATAAATCATAAAGCGGATTCGCTACATGAGCAAAGTGAGGGATCCAGATGACATAGAAAACACATGCACCTAGGAATCTTCTTACTTCACTAACATTTTGACATCTCTCAGAAATCCTACTAATGGCATCAATTTTTTTTGGATAGGGCCTACGACCGTAATGGCCACATAAATGCCCAACTATCATTACTTCATAATTAACACCAAAAGTTGATTTCTCTAGGGAGAAATTTAGTCCAACCTTTTCAAATCTTTCAAATATCTTTTCACAATCTGAAATATGGTTAGAAAAAAACTTTCTGCAACCAGATGAATCTAAACTTTCATCTTTTTCTATTTCCACACACCCTTTTATTGGAATGTCATCAATAAAAGGCATCGTCACTTTTGGTATAAAGCCATGTAGGACCAGATTCATAGCATTCATCATGTGTGCCACAGAATTCGTGGCTCCTTGTGGTAAAGTATAGCGTACTAACCCCAAAGGAGTCTTCATTGTGGTCACATCTCGACTCTGAATTGCTAATTGAAACTGATCGTACCTTGAATACAGGTCTCCCATTGAATAGATGGAATGAACGGCAAATGCCTCGGCAAACTCATCTACAATGGGTCCCGTTCCTACATTCCTAATAGTGACTTTATTCACAGGCTACAGATCCTGAATAAAGCGTAGCTTCCCGTTCTTTTTCGATACAGTGAACCACCTATTGGAATATGGTGTTGAAGACGGTTCGAAGATTCTCATGGAAATCTTCTCCTTTAATAGTCTCATTAGCTCAGGTAAATGAGCCTTTGGGACTGGAATTGGACGAAGATTCCAAGGAATGTGTGGTACAGTGAAAATAATCATTGGAGCTACTAACTTTGGGTCTGCACATCCTATCTCGTGTGGGAATAAGGAAAAAGCTTTACCATGACGAACAATCATCTTGGTAAACTGCTCTTTTTCAATTTGAGAAAGAAATTCATCACCAAATTTAATATATTTCTTACTCTCATCAGTAAATATGTGACCTATCTTAGATCGATCTCTAAGAATTGGGTCATTTGATACTCGCCGAAATATATCATGACTATCTTTGGGTAAGGGTTGAGCTACATGTTTTATTTTCTTTTCTACAGTCTTGTATTTGGTTTCTATGCTAACTTCATGTTCTAGGATGAATTCACTAATGATTTCATACTCGTGAATAGAGTTAAGAATTATTAGATTTGATTCTAAATTTTCATGAGAAACATTTTCTAATTCTTCTAATAAAGTAAAACTTTTTGATAGTTCAATTATACATTCAATTTTCTTGTCATTTGAAATTAATCCTAATTTTCTAAAATATTTTTCAGTTTGTTTTCTAAATGTTTTTGTAAGGTTTTCTTTAGTAATATAGTGTAAGCTAGTCGTAGGAGTATAAACTAAATAATTCTCAAATTTATATTCATTGATAGGCGAGACATCAAAACAACATCCACTATTGTCTCGCTCAATAGTGGAGTCTAACAGAAATTCTGATCATAGTGTTAAATGTAAAAATGGGTTATGGGTTAAACTGATACCGATTAAGCGTTACTTTACGTTCTATTCAAATGCTCCTCTTTCACTTGGTTCCAAATCTTTAACCGCAATCGTTCTCTTAGCCACGTGGGTTCTTGGGAGTGGTAGGGGTCTGTTAGACAGAGGCCCTGTACTATTTTCCCAACTTTTCACACACTCATAAATACTCCATCACGTCTTAGCGCAGTGGTTGATTCTGACTACTGACAACTATTCGGCATGCGGAAACTTAGGACTTCTGGACTGAATCTGCTATAGTAATGGAGCAGAGGTCCTGTTCTGACTTATAACTAATAGAATACTCAACTTCATTAATTGAATACTACTCAATATGCTGCTTCCATGTGACAGATAGGTATACCGAACAATAATACAACAGACAACTATAATCGAGATTACGCAAACTTATCGTATACCGACTCAAGCCACAAGTTCCTACCACAGTTGATTCATCACAAACTTACCAATGCTTCTGTTCACGTACAGACCTTTACCGATACAAGTTCTTCCTAAGATCGGAATCCTCAGTGAACGCAGACTATTGTATCGAATTTGGTCACTTAACCGAAAAAAAATACTAAAATGCAAATGATTCACTTCGACCTTACACAGTCCCTCGCAGGATGACAAACCACACTATTTCGTGACGAAAAAGATCCAGAACCGTATATAACTTATCACCAAACAGACTCACAACACAAGACTACCGAATAGAACTCGGCACGATAGGAAGAATAGCAGAATAGTTAGATGCGAATAGAATAGAACAGAACTCAATATTCTCATCAACACCTCATACATGGTCTCAAACAAGATGCTCGCAATTTCCCAAATGGGATCAATAGAACAGACAGACAGAACACCTATACACACAATGCTATACTTGCAATTTCCAAACACCTTGGTTCGAGACGTAATCAACCCACTCACTACAATACCCAACAGAAGCAGAGGCTCTTCCCAAAAAACTGTCGGTCTTTACCGCTTTCCTTTGTGCGCTTTAAATAGAAGTCTGCTACAATGTTTCCGCGAATCCACTTTTTACGGCACCTGTCCGGGTTCATTCGTCCTGGTTCGGCGGCCCTCTAACACTGGCACGCACAGTGGACTCGAACCCGCAGGTGCATTACTGTCGGCAACATCCTTTTGCACTGCCTGTCGGTCCATGCTAGGGTTTGACTCCCCAATCCTTTCTGACCGCACTTGTTCTAGTGGCAGAACAAGTATAGCCAGCCATCTCCTGCGAAAAAGTGTCCAGCTATTTTGAACACGGCTATCCAACTGTTGTTTTAATAAGTCGATGTCCACATTTGTCATCAATGTGGCATTTAGTTCTACGCCCTCATCTTTTAATATCTGCTTTTCGAACTCCTGCAATACTTGTATCCTTGACTGCAAAATTTCATTTTTGGCTTGCAGGTGAGCATTCAGGGTAGAAAAACTTGACATTTCGGTTTGAATTTGTGTTTGGATAGTTTGCTGCCACTGATTAAAGTCTTATCCAATTCTTTTTGCATCTGTGTCATTAATGAATTGGACTTAGTCATCGTGGCAAATAATAACTCGTTTTTGTGCTGAATCGCTTGTTCTTGTTGCCGTAAATATTGAGAAACCTCTTGAAGTTGGTTTTGCATCCTTATGAGAAAATCGGGTTGGAGGTCGTCCGGTGCTTGCTCTGGACTGGCAGTTGGCAAGTTGTCTGCCATTCGTCGTTTAATGGACAGCCGAAACGGCGTCCCTACTGTCTGATTCTGTGCGCTGTTACCTGTATGAAAGAAAGATGCAGACGAGGTGGAGGGTTGAGCTGCTTCCTCAGGCTCTGTGTGGTGTTCAGAATTTATTTGATCATGTTCACCGGGATAAAAAGGGGGGGACCAGTGTAGCTGCTTATCCTTTACAGATTGGACAAAATTAAATATAGCAGCTAAATAGGCTGCTAGTCTGCTGTTGGTGTGGGATCTTCTCTTATCCCCGACAATGATTTGTGCGTAGAGGTGGTTATAGAGCCAATGTGTCCAGCTAACCGGACCTCCTTCTTCGGCATGGAATAGGGGGGAAAAATTTTCTTTCGACATTAAGTCGAATTTTACTAGTAAACAAAGCTTTTCTAAATACCATTTAAATTGTTCTCGTCGGTGATAGGTGGCGTTTTTCAACATGTAATACCGTCGGGGGCCTTCACAGTCGCCAAATTCCTTCTTCAGGTCCTCATTTGAACATTTAAGATATCGGGCACCATCATAGAGTGGTAGTTTAAATACGGCTGAGACGAGTTGGGGCGAAAATCGTACCTGATTGAGAATGAAGCCGCTGGTTTGTCGCATGCTATGTAATTGGTCCTCTGCATCGTCATTAGCGATCCACTGTTTCCACGGTAATTGGGCAAACTGGAGGAGCCCTATCTTTTGTAGCCAGTCTTCATTCTTTTGCGATTTGATGTCGAGCTCGATTTTAAATTCGGTGGAGAATTTATGCTGAGTCTTTTCTGATGCAGAAGTTACTGCGTCATCTGCTTCATCTTGTAGGGTAGTATCTGTTGTTGTTACCACATGGGTCTGTGTATGGGTGCGCTTTCTGAGTTGCCAACGGAGAATGTCAGATTCCGACATGCTTGGTTAAGGGTTGCTGAGAAGAATATGCTGGAAGTTGCTAACTGGTGCTGAATCTCGAAAAATGCTAATTTAAAAGAAAGCTATACTCTGTAAACGCATTTTATAAACACCGGTGCTTGAACGGCCATTTGCTCTACTGATTGTATGTCAGTAGGACATGACTCTTCCCTTCCTTGATAATATTTGTATCAGAGTAAAAATCATTATGCCGCGTGTTATACTGTAAATTGGTGCTAGAATGAACAAGACTTTTCATGTGCGAAAATGTCAGAAAACCAAAAGTTGATTATCATATTCATACATTATGAATTTGGATGGGCGAATATACTTATTCGTCGATGAGACCTTCGAGATACATACTCCTAGCCGATCTAAATGTTCGAGCTATCTTTCTCTTAAGAGTTTCTAATAGTTGTTTTAGCGTATCAGGCTCTAGAAGCTGCGCATCTATTCTAGCAGAGCTAAGTGCGATTGCTTCGGTGAGCACATTCTCGGTCTGGGTCTGCACAAAAGCTTCGTGTAGATAAAAATCGTTGGATAGTGCGGCGTCCCTGGAAGTCTTCATTTCGTCCAGTTTGGTCTTTAGCTCTACAATATACTCCTTCTGGTTGCGCAGTTGGTTGTATTGGCGTTCAAACTGCTGGGTTTGGAAATCAAGAGTTTTCTTAAATGCATCTCGTTCTCTGCGCGTCTTGTCGATATCCTTGAGGTATTGTGCTGGCGTTTTAGGATACTGTTAACTTCATTTGTGCATTCTTCGGCTCGCCGTAACTGTTCTTCGATTTGTTCGGTTTCTTTCTGTTGATCCTGATTCTTCTGGATGGACTCCTGTAATTGAGTCTTTGTCTCTGCGATCAATTCTTCGAGGGAGGCATTGATATCTTCATTTTCGTGGAGGGTGGCCTTCAGGGCGCAGATTTCTTCATGCGCGGCATGTAGGAGTCGATCTTTGGCTGCAAGTTGCTCAATGGCTGTATCTCGTTGCTCTACTAGGGTCTGTTCTGCCGAGAATTTGGCTTGGAGCTCTGCTAACTGTGTCTGGAGCTGATGGTTCTCAATCTTTGTGGCTTCGATTTCTTCCTGGAGGGGGGTGATGTCAGCTTCCAGTACGTCGACCTTGTATTGATATTCGGCCTTCAGGTTGTCCGTGGCTTCCTTAAATTGTATGGGCAGTTGGTGTGATAACTGCATGAGGAACTGCCCCATGGAGGCTAGTTCCAAAAATACGGTGGGTGGTGGTGGTGGTTGATGAGGCTGAGAGGAGGTATCAGTGAGTAGGTTTTGGGAGTTTGGCGGAGAGTAGTTAGGGGAGGAAGAGGAGGAGGGTGTAGGTTCAGAACCGGGTCGGCAGGATGGTTCCAGTGGGAGGTCGGGGTTGACAGGTGGGGTAGGCAGAGCAGAGTCAATTGTGGTTACCTTTGCAACGGTCTGTTGTTCGGCTTCTGTATGATTGATGGCCGCGATCAGTTCATCCAGTGCTTTTGTGGCGGTTTCCAGTTCGTCCTGTTGATGCTCAGATTCCTTTTCGGTGGACAGTATCTCTGTATCTGCTTGGTTTTGTTGGTCTTGTTGCTCTGTCGAAGTGTCGTTGTGTATTGAAGTGGCGGTGTCGTGGTAAGTTTCTTCTTGCTTATCTTCTTCGGCGTCGTGTTTCTTTCCACTTTCTGAAGAGCTGATCCTGATTCGCTTCGTGCGGAAGAGTTGATTGATCTCTTCGTCGTCTTCTTCAGTTTCCTCGAGTGGTTGTGCTGATTCTTCGTGCCTAAGTGCTGGGCCTGTGGGTGGGGGTTGTGCGGCGATAATGGTTGGGAAGAGGAAGGAGATGATGTGGGGAAGGCGAGAGCGTGGAGAGCTGCCTTTCTGGAGTTGTTTTACTATAGCGACGGATTCTTTATGGATTCGTTGGAAGAAATAAGAGGCAAAGTTTACGGGTTCGCGGGTGGCTAATTCTAGGGCGGAATAGAAGGGGCGAGAGATGCCGTAGGTTCGTTTTTGCAGGTTGAGGATTGCTACGAGGAACTGTAGGGCGGATCGTTCGGGTTCTGGGCGGCAGAGAATGGCATATTCGTTTGATGAGGAGCGGGGAAAGAGTTCGGTCATGCGAGCGATAGGGATGCTAGGACCATTTTCGCGTCCTTGCGGGGTGAGGCGATAGGCTGCAGCGAAGGCTTGGAAGGTGATGACGGTTCTATATGGGAGGCAAGGGAAGACCCACTGTCGTTCGGTGATGGGGAATTGGGCGATGGCGTGGATGATTTGTGCGGAGGAGGGATGGGCTTCCACTGAGTGCCAGGGCAACTCAGCGAAGTTGGACAATCCTCTGCAGCGCAGGTATTCGCCGACGTCTGTTGGGATACCATCACGGAAAGCAGCGTAGTTGGCTAGCGCTTCCATGGTGTTTACAAGCACACTTACAGGTAACACAGAAGACAAGGATAATACGTATAGTCTCGAGAACACAATAGTGTTTAGGCGCAACCGAGGGGGTTAAATAAGGAGAACATGGTGGGAGGGGGAAGGGGGGTGGGTATCATTGTGCGGTGCGGGAAAGGTACTGTTTGCATGCTGGCGTGTGTGCTTGAGTGACCGGTAGGGAGAGGCGGCTGGTAACATAAAGATTCGTACAAAACACTACTAAAAAGGGAGAAAAGAAAAAAGAAAAACACAAAAATTTATACAAAACGCTGTTCGCCGCCGAATAATTTAATGCGTACTAGTAGTGGGATAATACGGCCGCAGCTTCGACCCATTGATTACCTTTGGAAGTGGATTTCCAGTCAACGTAGTCAACCGAAAAGTTGCCGGACCGATTTGTTCTGAGATCTTGAAAGGGCCGAACCATCGTAGTTTGAATTTTCCTGCTGCTCTATCCGATTTTGCGTTATAGAAGAGTACAAGCTGGCCTACCGAAAAGATTGGAGTCTTCAAATATCGATCGTGTGTCTTGGCTTGCCTTAGTTGTACTTCGCGCATAGTTAAAAAACTGATCCATCGGTGCTCATCAAGTTCTCTGAGTGCGTCCATTCTTGTTGTTAGTGAATATTCTGGTAGCATTTTCTGAGTGATTGCTACACGCAGACTTGGGATGACTAATTCCATGGGTGCTATTGCTTCTAAGCCATAAGCTAGTTTGAAAGGTGCCAAGCCTGTTGTTACCTTATACGTAGTCCGATAAGCCCATAACACTACAGGTAGTAGTTGATCCCATCTTTCCGGTGCTTCCATGATCAATTTCCGGAGGATATTCAAAAGTGATTTGTTTGTACTTTCGGCCAATCCATTGGCACGTGGATAATAAGGAGAGCTAAAATTATGTGTGACCTGGAATGATTGTGTAAGAGCCTTCATTAGATTGTTCACAAAGTGAGTGCCTTGATCTGAGACAATTTCCAGGGGTAAGCCAAATCGTGGGAAGACATCCGTGAGTAGACATTTTGCTACCGTGACCGCTGTAGCAGATCGTAAAGCCCATGCTTCTGCCCATCTTGTTGCATAGTCTGTACAGGTTAGTATGTATCTGTTGTTACTGAAGATTGCTGGGGGTGTGATTGGACCGATAAAATCTAATCCCCATTTCTGAAATGGTTCGAGTGGCAAGATAGGTTGCAGAGGAAAAAGATGCCTTTGCAAAGGCTGACCAGTTCTTTGACAAGTATCACATTGTTTAACAAACTGTGCGACATCTCTGTACATTGTTGGCCACAAGAGACCTCCTTGCAGAATTTTCCGTTGAGTTAAGTCTACTGCAAAATGGCCACCAGAAGGAATTGAGTGCGCCAAAGTGATAACTGAATTAACCTCATGAGGTGGAATACAGCGAAGTAAGATTCCGGTATGATCTGCATAATATAGTTCTCCTGCTACTAGCCGGAATCGGTGGCTAAAGACTGCCAATTTCCTTCGAACTGCCTTGGTCGTCTCAGATGGGAAGCATCCTTCGGTGAGAAAAGTTAGAATCTGATCATAGTATGTAGATGGTGCTTGTAGGTTGGCCGTTTCCTCGGATAGTGGTTCAGCATTATAAATCGCAGGAGTCGTGTCATCTATGCCCACCGGAGCTTCACCGGAATCCAGGCGAGATAAGAAATCTGCTAAGGCATGTGCATTTCCGGGTCGGTGAATGACGTCATAGTCGAATTCTTGTAAAAGTAGCACCCATCGTGCTAACCGTCCTCCTAGATGCTGTTGTCTTACTAGATAAACAAGGGCAGCATGATCCACATGAAAGGTAAATTTCTGGCCTAATAAATAATGTATGAACTTTTTGATTGAGTAAATCAATCCTAGGCATTCTCTTTCAGTAGTAGAGTAATTCTTTTCTGCCGGTGCAAGCCTTCTACTGCCGTAATAAACAGGGCGAAACCACTTATCTGTTTGCTGCATCAGAATACTGCCAATTGCAATATCTGAAGCGTCGACAAAAACATGGAATGGATTATCCCATTCCGGTGGTTGTAAAATTGGAGCTTGTGTCAAGAGATACTTGAGCCGATCAAATGTAGTTTGGCATTCTTCAGTCCATTCAAACTGTCGGGGAGTTTTTGTGATTAGCCTGTTTAATGGTACTGCTAGGTGGGCAAGCCATCGTAAGTGTCTGCCATGCCACCGTATTTGACCCATAAAACGCATTACTTCTTTTGGAGTTGCTCGTACCGGGGCTTCTAATATTGCCGAAATTTTATCTGGGTCTACTCGGATACCTTGAGCAGATACAATATGCCCAAGTAGTTTGCCACATGAAACCGCAAACACGGATTTTTTTGGGTTAAGACAGAGTCTATATTCTCTACATTTCTGAAAACAACATCGTAAATGACTTAAATGTGCTATCATCTTCCCAAAAATCGAGAAGTCGTCAAGATATACTTGCATGAATGAAGTAAGATAAGGAGAAAATATCTCCTGCATACATCGCTGAAATGTGCTTGGTGCATTTCTTAATCCGAACCACATTACGGTGCAGGCGAAGACACCCCAATTGGTAATGAAAGTAGTTTTTGGTATATCTTCTTCAGCCATTCTAACCTGATTGTAACCGCTGTATCCGTCTAAGAATGAATACATTTCGTGGCCTGCTACCCTATCAAGCATGGTATCTAAAAAAGGGATCGGGAAAGGATCTGGTACTGTTGCTGCGTTCAATTTCCGGTAATCTACACAGATTCGTAGTTGTCTATTTTTCTTTGGCACAATCACAATTGATGAAATCCATTCAGCATGTTCTACTGGTACGATGAATCCTACTTTTAACAATCTGTCAAGTTCGTCTTTTACCTGAGAGGCATAATTGGGATTCATCCGATAGCTGGGCTGCCTATTTGGTTTAGCTTCAGGCTTCAGCATGACTCTGTGCTGATATATGCGCGGATCTAATCCTTTCATGTCTTTGTAATCCCATGCAAAGACGTCTGAGAATTCGCGAAGGAGCTGAATCAAATTAGTCTGAAAGATTACCGGTAAGTTTTGCTTTATTTTTATAGGTCGAGGATTATCCTTGTCTCCCAGATTGTACGTGATCAACTGGTCTTCAGGGACATAAAATTGTTGTGGGTTCTCTGTATCCTCTGTTGGCTTGAATAATGGTTGTAATTCATTATCTGCTTGGTCAGACTGTTCGGTGATAGCTACTACTGCACAAACTGAAGTGTTCCAGTTATTAATGACAGACTGTAGATCAACAGTCCCTAGAGACATTAAATCGGCGTTATTTTTCAGAAATTGCTCTTCTTCATCATCTGATAGTCCATCTAACATATGAACTGGTTCAGCGAGATAAGGTCTGGCGTGAAGTTCGCAGGGTTGTATAGCATCTGGTTTTACTACATATTTACGATTGGCATCCTTGAAGGTGAGCTCTTGCGCAGACCAGTCCTGTATTACCTTTGCATGCTTCAGCCAAGGTCGGCCGAAAAGAAGATTGTAATCCAAGGTGGATTCGGGTAGATCTAGTATAACAAAAGTCATTTTGAAAGTCGTACCTTGTAGAGTAATGGGTACATTCCGTACAAGTCCTACGGGATGGACTCTAGATTGATCAGCCATTCTGACGAAGAATTGAACTGGTTCGATTTCGGTCCAGCCTAGCTTTTTACATAATGCTGCGGTTGTAATGTTTACACCGGAGCCTCCGTCAATTAATACCTGCGTGATCTTCTGATTCTTATACCATACTGTAATCAAGGGCACTGCATGATCAACCGTAGAATCAGATTCTGGTTGAACTGCAGCGGTTGCTGGAATGTAAGAGGGTGCCGGGGTAAAATGTTGTTGAAACTATTGCCGGATTCCAGGTACTAACGTCAAAAGTTGGCCGAGAGGTAGGGTGATAGATGCCTTGGATAAAATTTCCCAGGCCTGTTGAGATTGGTTATCCTGCTCTTTTGAACTTGAAGTTTCTGCTGTTGCTGAAGTATCTCCTGTTATGTCTTCTGCCGATGGTTGTTCTACTGCTGCTTCTTTTTGTTGCATTCCTTCCTTTGCTGCCGAGGTTTGAGTCACCGGAATGGGTTCTGGGAACACTGGTGGTTCTGTAGCGGTCCAGTGACTAGCCTTGTTATACATCCTATGTTGTTCTCGTATCCCTGGTTCAAATACTTCTGCTGCTGGCTGTAGTTGTTTACCTGATCGGGTCTGGACTGTAGCAGTTTGTGTTTCTACCGGAGTAATTTGTACCATATTGGCCATTGGGTTTTGCCGCTCCTTCTTCCTTTGATCATACTCAGCTGCATCTTTGCAATATCTTCTAATGTGTCTGAATTCACCACAAAAATGACAGCGTGGTGGTGGTAAATTGGGGTTTTCTGGTGGTGGTCCGTTCTGCCATCGGTTGGCATTATAATTGTTGTTCCTTTGTCCTCGGTAGTTCCGATATCCCTGTGGTTGATTGTTTCTCAGTTGCGGAGGTACATAGTGATTTGCTGCCTGCCCATGTTCTTGAATAACAGCATTGACTGTTGTTGTTCCCTGTATTCTAGCATTGTAGATACAATTCCGGTGGAGTGTCCGGCAGTGTTGCAGATAGCGCAGAATGTTTGATTTAGCGCACAGTTAGCACTTGTATGTCCTGAATTTTTGCACGTGGTGCAGTATACTTGCCTGGTTATATCTTCAGTCATATTTTTGTTTGTCCTTAACCATTCCAAGTCTTCTGAAAATCCACCAACCTTGGATTCCAGTTGCAAAGCCATGGCGATGACTGCATCTAATGTCATTGCTCCGACACATCTGATAATCCATTAGGGGAAAAAATGAACCTTGCATGGGCCTTTTAGATTAAGGAGTGATTAGGCATCGACCAATGAGAGGAGGGTGGTGGACACAGTCTAGTCCCTTAATCACATAGGCTAGGCATAGGCTTCCCTTGTTTTTATGTGGTCAAACCTTGAAAAACCAGGTAGAACAAGTGGGTTTTCCTTTGAGAATGGTTTTGAAAATCTCGAGTTTCATTTAGAGCCATTGATTTCATTAAAGATCCAAAGGCTGAGATCAAATAGCAAAAGTCAAGGCAACTCTGATCCTTGGCCCTTGGATTGGATTCAAAACAAGTGGCTGAGATAATAGTAATGATGACATAAGGCGCCAAACAGCGTATATCGTTGGATGAAGCACGCGATCGGACGGCTGAGTTTGAAATCTGATGGGAAATGCGCCTTTAGATTGTAGCCATTAGATATTATGATAATCTAATGGTTGAGGAGCATCTGTTTGAAACAAAAGGCGCATTTGCGTGTACACCCTTAGATGGGATCATCATCGGACCGCTCAAATGGACTGCGCATTTCCTCTCAGCCCCAAATGCGGACGTCCGTAGGATTGGCCAAGATCTAACGATCGAATTTCTTGCAGAACACTGCCGAAAAAAATTCAGGGGAGAATCTTTTGCCTGCCACACATGTCAGACTCTCTCTCTAGATTGTCATGACTTTTAATCTTGGCCATCAAATTGAAGGATCCAACGGCCACAAAATGTTCCTTTCTTGAATTCGAAAAAGATGTTTCATGAACTATTAATTTATTCTATAATACCACTAGTGGTTTTCCATAGCCCCTTAATCTCCTAGATTAAGCTTTTTAATCCCTAAAAATTAGGAATCCTTACAAGGCCCATGCAGGGTTCACTTTTTCCCCTAATGCATGATCTGCTTCAATTGCGGGTTTAAGCCATTGATAAACCACTGAGTGATGACATCATCAGGTAGATTAGCATGTGCTTGTGGTATCTGCCGTAAATGTGTTCTGAAGAGAGTAGCGTATTCCTGGACAGTCTGATTTGTCTTCTGTCAGTTGCTCTGTAGATACTCAAAGATTTCAGTAGGATTCTTCTTTAGTCTAAATCGTTGTAGAAAGGCATCTCGTACTGCATCATAGGTACCGAAATGATTAATGTCGTATTCCGTAAGCCATCTAGCCGCTTCATTGACCAACGTAGATTGAAAAACAATGGCTTTGTATGCCTGATCCGGTGGATGGTTGAGGACTGCACTCACCCACACTTAACAGTCACTTTAGCATACACACGAACTTTAGTAAACTTAGACACACAAACACACACACATACTTATCTAATTTTACGTATGCACAGTTTTCTTTTTATTTATAAATATGATTTAATTATTAATCTATTAAATTAAATATATTACTTAATTATTAGGTTATTTTAAACCTTGTTTTTATATAGATTTTATATATAATTAAACGTTAAAGCTTACAAAAGATTAAAATTAGTGTTTTTAGGAACTAAATTATATAATAAGAACAATATTATTTCTTATTTATTACCCAAATATATATACTTACGTTTAGGTAAACAAAAACACACAATCATATGGACATCAATGCATACAAATATATCTTTTAAGTATACATATGCAATTACATATATATGAAAAAAAACTATTCTCATTCATTCTCATAGATATATAATCACATATCTCCATTAAGTGCATTTCACATATACATATAGGTTCACAACCCTATAATCATAGGAACATATAACTATCTATTAATAGTTAACCTCATATGATCCTAAACACACACAAACTCACTAATGGACATAAAAAAAGTTGAGCCTAAGTAAGAGTTCAATTAATCCTCTATTTCAAATATAGTTTCCCCTTTTTCTTGCAAGTAACCAAGAAAAACATTAGCCATTTTAAAACAAAGCATTAATATATGTATATATATATGAGAGAGAGAGATATATCATTTAACCCACTCTAAAGCAAAATATTTTTATTTTCCCATATGACAATTTGAGTGAGGAAATCCTTCCGACATCTGCCCCCACCAAACTTGCAGATCGCCCTCGATGGGCCAACCTGCAATTCAATAGGAAAGCAGTATCAAAGTCTTTTGGAAAAATGTTTCTTAGATGATTTTCAAACTTATATGAAATGTGTTCTTAAAGGTAAGTACAACCTCTGATAGTCAAGAAAAAACTTTGCAAACTTGAATCATAAACTTTTTCATTCAATGCATGAATTTGAAAATAAGATTTAGAAATTCCTATAGAAGTCAATCAGACAGTTGTGGTACTTGCTCTTCTATAAACCCGTTCAAAAGTAATAAATATTTTATATAAATGTTCTATCCTTCATTCCCTAGCCACTTGCCATAAGATGGATCTAACTAATTCCTCTATAGCATAAATCCTCAGAAGTGGTTTCGAGACCACAACTAAATCATCATAACTTTCTTCTTTTCTTTTCTTTCTTTCTCTTTTTCTTTTTTAATTTTAATTTTAATTTTTTTTTTTAATGCAGCAACCATTAATGTACTGCTTTATGCATCTTTCTTTTCTTTCTTTGCAACTTTTTTGTTAGAGGGGAAAGGCTTAACCCCTAATCAGAGCAGAGGTTCTAGAGGAATGCTATGGTGGGAACTAGGATCTCATTAGCTAAATGGTTTGGAAGTTAAGGTAGCCTACCTATACAAAATAAGCTTACTTCTACTAGGAGTCGCAAGTCAAGTGTTCCCTCTCCTATCCTTATGAAAGCCATAGGGTTTCTAATTCTTATCTTCTCTTCATACACATTCTTACTTCAGTTTTAAATTCATTGTTTCATAATTTTAGTAATCTTCCTTTCCTATCAGAAGAATGTACGCATCTACATATGAAATGCATCAATAAAAAATTATAGTAGGAACTAAAAAATAAGTAAAGTTTAGAGCTCTTTCACCTGATCATTTTTATTCTTCTTCATCATCGTCCTCTAGAAAGTCTTCATCCAATTCGAATTTACTGCTTTCTCTTCTTCTAAACAGCTTGATTCCTTTCCCTGCAATCAAATTCCTTAACAAAGAACCGTCAAATTCACGTAATTTATATGTTCTGGTTTCATAAACTGAAACAACAACATAAGGTTCGAACCAACGTTTAGTTAGTTTTCGACGTGCATCGTATTGAGTATCAAACGTACTATCATACACAAGCACCCAGTCACCACTCTCTATTGGTTGCGGCCTTAATCTATGTTTCTTATCAAAATATAATTTATTTTTCAATCTAGATGTTTTTAATTTTTTTATTGCTTCTTTAAGATTTTCATTTCCTTGTTTTAATTGCTTAATTCTAAGTGTTAATAAATCCTCTCTTCAAATATTATCCTTCCAACCTAGACTCATCCAATTAACTATCTGAGTATGAATAGGAAATAATGGTTTCTGGCAGTACATGAGTTCAGCCGGCATAAAACCAGTTGTTCTCGTGTACGTCATTCTATCAGCCCAAAGAGCAAATGGGAGATATTTTGGCCATTGACCAATATCTCCATGGCAAGCTTTAGAAATGGCCTTCACTATGGAAGGATGCCCTCGTTCTATTTTGCCATTTGCTTCTGGATTATAAGCAGTCGTAAGAGACAATCGAATCCCATGCTGTGCAAAGAATTCTTTTGCCTCTCTCGCATCTAACTCACCTCTATCCGCTACTACTTTTTCTATATATCCAAATCTGGATAATACTTCTTCCAAAAGGAATACACATACATTATAAGTAGTATTGGAATGAAGCGCTCTACCCTCGACGTGATTTGTCAAATCCTCTCGTGCAAGAACAATGTATCTCATGCCACTATTGCTTTTAGGCATGGTCACAAAGTCAACCCACTTGTAATGGATACAAGGTGGATAGGTTGGGTGAAGGGGATCTCTATGCTTGACAGAGGAATGTAACTGGCACGTTCTACAGGTGCTTACAAATTCTTTGACAGTTACATACATCCTCAGCCACCAGTAGCTTTCCCTAATCTTTTCATATGTAGCAACAAAGCCTTTATGACCAGCCCAAAGGCTTTCGTGCATCTCTTGCATAACTTGCACTTGAAAAACCTTCAAACCTAGAACTCTTTGAGGGTTTTGAACCTTTCCTCTGGCGTGCCTCCAAAGATCTCCATCCTTCAAGAAGAAGTTAAAAGACTTCTTTCTGATGTTTCGGAATCAATTTGAAGACCAGCTTGGGGAAGGCTAAAATGAACTCAGATAGTTTCCTATATCTCGCCACTCTCCTTCATAATCGTTTTCTCTAAATCTCTCATATGTATAGGTAGATGTTTCATAATTTATTAAATTAATATGATTATTTAATGCTTCACTATTATTGTCAAATTTTGCTCTTGAAAGCATATTAGCGACAATGTTATGTTTACTGGCTATATGTACAAAAGCAGGATTAATGACTTTAATAAAGGCTATCCATCGTAGCATAGCTATGTCTGGAGAGGAACAATTAGCTATTAAACCTATTAATAGAAGACAATCAGTTTCTACTATTACATTAGCTCCTATAAAGTACTCTTTATCTGTTTTTAAAGCTATAACTAATCCCCATAATTCTCTCTTAATTTGTGGGTAATTCTTTTGAGTATCATGAAGATTTTTCGCTCCAAAGCGAACTGCGTACCTTTCTCCTCCTCATCATCATGTCCAATGACCCAGTCTATACCAATAGGACTAGTGTCAACGGTTAGGATTACAGGCTTATTTCCTGTATAGTCAATACGTTTCAAAATAGGAGCATTGATTAGCAATTGCTTTAGACGTCTCATTGTTCTAGAATGCTCATCAGTCCAAAAGAATTTCTTTCTTTTTCTCAATAAATCATAAAGCGGATTCGCTACATGAGCAAAGTGAGGGATCCAGATGACATAGAAAACACATGCACCTAGGAATCTTCTTACTTCACTAACATTGTGACATCTCTCAGAAATCCTACTAATGGCATCAATTTTTTTTGGATAGGGCCTACGACCGTAATGGCCACATAAATGCCCAACTATCATTACTTCATAATTAACACCAAAAGTTGATTTCTCTAGGGAGAAATTTAGTCCAACCTTTTCAAATCTTTCAAATATCTTTTCACAATCTGAAATATGGTTAGAAACAAACTTTCTGCAACCAGATGAATCTAAACTTTCATCTTTTTCTATTTCCACACACCCTTTTATTGGAATGTCATCAATAAAAGGCATCGTCACTTTTGGTATAAAGCCATGTAGGACCAGATTCATAGCATTCATCATGTGTGCCACAGAATTCGTGGCTCCTTGTGGTAAAGTATAGCGTACTAACCCCAAAGGAGTCTTCATTGTGGTCACATCTCGACTCTGAATTGCTAATTGAAACTGATCGTACCTTGAATACAGGTCTCCCATTGAATAGATGGAATGACCGGCAAATGCCTCGGCAAACTCATCTACAATGGGTCCCGTTCCTACATTCCTAATAGTGACTTTATTCACAGGCTACAGATCCTGAATAAAGCGTAGCTTCCCGTTCTTTTTCGATACAGTGAACCACCTATTGGAATATGGTGTTGAAGACGGTTCGAAGATTCTCATGGAAATCTTCTCCTTTAATAGTCTCATTAGCTCAGGTAAATGAGCCTTTGGGACTGGAATTGGACGAAGATTCCAAGGAATGTGTGGTACAGTGAAAATAATCATTGGAGCTACTAACTTTGGGTCTGCACATCCTATCTCGTGTGGGAATAAGGAAAAAGCTTTACCATGACGAACAATCATCTTGGTAAACTGCTCTTTTTCAATTTGAGAAAGAAATTCATCACCAAATTTAATATATTTCTTACTCTCATCAGTAAATATGTGACCTATCTTAGATCGATCTCTAAGAATTGGGTCATTTGATACTCGCCGAAATATATCATGACTATCTTTGGGTAAGGGTTGAGCTACAGGTTTTATTTTCTTTTCTACAGTCTTGTATTTGGTTTCTATGCTAACTTCATGTTCTAGGATGAATTCACTAATGATTTCATACTCGTGAATAGAGTTAAGAATTATTAGATTTGATTTTAAATTTTCATGAGAAACATTTTCTAATTCTTCTAATAAAGTAAAACTTTTTGATAGTTCAATTATACATTCAATTTTCTTGTCATTTGAAATTAATCCTAATTTTCTAAAATATTTTTCAGTTTGTTTTCTAAATGTTTTTGTAAGGTTTTCTTTAGTAATATAGTGTAAGCTAGTCGTAGGAGTATAAACTAAATAATTCTCAAATTTATATTCATTGATAGGCGAGACATCAAAACAACATCCACTATTGTCTCGCTCAATAGTGGAGTCTAGCAGAAATTCTGATCATAGTGTTAAATGTAAAAATGGTTTATGGGTTAAACTGATACCGATTAAGCGTTACTTTACGTTCTATTCAAATGCTCCTCTTTCACTTGGTTCCAAATCTTTAACCGCAATCGTTCTCTTAGCCACGTGGGTTCTTGGGAGTGGTAGGGGTCTGTTAGACAGAGGCCCTGTACTATTTTCCCAACTTTTCACACACTCATAAATACTCCATCACGTCTTAGCGCAGTGGTTGATTCTGACTACTGACAACTATTCGGCATGCGGAAACTTAGGACTTCTGGACTGAATCTGCTATAGTAATGGAGCAGAGGTCCTGTTCTGACTTATAACTAATAGAATACTCAACTTCATTAATTGAATACTACTCAATATGCTGCTTCCATGTGACAGATAGGTATACCGAACAATAATACAACAGACAACTATAATCGAGATTACGCAAACTTATCGTATACCGACTCAAGCCACAAGTTCCTACCATAGTTGATTCATCACAAACTTACCAATGCTTCTGTTCACGTACAGACCTTTACCGATACAAGTTCTTCCTAAGATCGGAATCCTCAGTGAACGCAGACTATTGTATCGAATCTGGTCACTTAACCGAAAAAAAATACTAAAATGCAAATGATTCACTTCGACCTTACACAGTCCCTCGCAGGATGACAAACCACACTATTTCGTGACGAAAAAGATCCAGAACCGTATATAACTTATCACCAAACAGACTCACAACACAAGACTACCGAATAGAACTCGGCACGACAGGAAGAATAGCAGAATAGTTAGATGCGAATAGAATAGAATAGAACTCAATATTCTCATCAACACCTCATACATGGTCTCAAACAAGATGCTCGCAATTTCCCAAATGGGATCAATAGAACAGACAGACAGAACACCTATACACACAATGCTATACTTGCAATTTCCAAACACCTTGGTTCGAGACGTAATCAACCCACTCACTACAATACCCAACAGAAGCAGAGGCTCTTCCCAAAAAACTGCCGGTCTTTACCGCTTTCCTTTGTGCGCTTTAAATAGAAGTCTGCTACAATGTTTCCGCGAATCCACTTTTTACGGCACCTGTCCGGGTTCATCCGTCCTGGTTCGGCGGCCCTCTAACAATAGTAAGCCCCATTTTCTCTTACAGCCGGTGGATCATCACATACATGACTGATCGAGTCAATGGGATTTCTTCTTAAGCTCTTTCTATTTCTAGTGTGGTTTGGGCACACTGTCATAACTTGCAAAGAATCCATCCCTGATTTAGATCGAATTCTTGCATACGCTGACCCGTCGTTCATTGCTTTTGTTTCCATTCTCATCTCAACTATAAATGGCTGTCCGAGAATCACTTCATACGAACAATTATCTTGAACAAAGAAGTGAAACTCTTCTCGAACACCACCTATCATTATAGGCACATTCGCACATGCTCCTAATAATATGCCAGAGCCATTGTCAGCTGTTCTCATCCGCCAACGGTGTTCTTTATCGATTGGCCATCTAAATTTGTCGAAAAACTTCTTTGAAATAACGTTTATCTCTGATCCCGAGTCAATGAGAGCTAGAGCTAAACAGGAATCCTTCTCATCTCCGATTCTTATTTTCACTTCTGGTGTGCCTCGTGCCCAGAGGGTAGAATTGAATTTACTTTCACTCTTTAACATCTCTTCATCAGGTTGTATAGGTCCTAGGAAATTTCTATTTACACTACCTGTTGCAAATTCTTCATCATCCTCATAGTCGCTTTCACTCAATGTAACTGCCTCATTCATAGCTAGAGTTTCCTCTGCCACATCTTGCATATCCTCATCTTGTGGCAAAGGAAAATGCCTTCTTCTAATAAGCCGAATAAAGTTGTCCTTGAACTCCGATTTTGCTACGGAAAACACTTGCTCAAGTGACATCGTTACTTGACTTTTTAGAAGAATGTCATTTAAAATCTCTCTAGCATCATTTTTCTTTTCGAGCTCAGAAATCATAATAGCACGTGGAGCTCTTCTACCCTTTTTCTTCCCTTTCTCTTCATTTTGCTTTTGGTCCTCTTTATTTTCAGGTTTAGAGGTTTCTTTTTCCAATTTCTTCTGTTCTTCTTGCGATTGAACATTGTCATCCGTCGGCTTTTTGCCTTCCTTTATCATTTTTCTCTTCTCTTCTTGAGATAAATTAGATTCATCAAACTGAACTTTTTTATCAGTTTTCTTTTCTTCTTCTCTCGATTGCCTCCTTGTTACCCTCCTATCTCCTTCTTCTATATCATCCTGCATATCTTCTTGTCTCCGTTTTTCCTCAACATTAGCAATGTGAGAAAAAACGCAAGATTGATCTACAGGAGATTTCCATGCAGTTTTGTACATTATTTCGTCTCAAGTTCGTACCAGTGCCTCTATTGAATACGGATTTTGGTTAGGCGTTGAAGGAGGCCTATCCTCGATCGGCTCTAGTCTAGCAGCCGAAGTACTGGTAGTCGCATTTGAGATTGTTAAATTTTCGTAAAGCTTTTTCATTCCTCCTTTACCCCAATTGATAGACAAAGGAAGACGTGACCTAAAGTCACATAGTCTTCTATCTATCTCTATGACTAATTGATTCGCCTTAGCACTTTTTAATTCTTCACAAGCAAATGTTGCGTGTTCCTGACTATCGCACCATACACAGTGCTTCCCGCCAATCCCTCTTTTCTCATTATTTCTTTGAAAGGGTGGCTGTGCAACAACCTGTGGAGCTGGTTGGGGAGCAAACTGAGGAGCTGGCTAGAAGACTGGTTGAGGTGGAACATACTGAGGCATAACTGGTTGAATCTATCAGAGCTTTAGTAGCAGCTTCATTATTAGCTGTCGTCGTAGTAGTAGGCATTGGCATATCAACTTGCCTTGTAGTAGGAAACTCTCTAGGCTGAGAAGCATTAGGTTTAGCATACAAAATCGTTTGCCTTTGCTTCATTTGAGCAATAGATTCTATCTCTTTTTTGACCTTCTCCAAGTCATTAGTTAGCCCATACCTTTTTCCAAGCTCTTCTATACGCCTTTCAATTTCAGCTCTATCCTCAGGACTAAGTATCTTAAGAAAATATATAATTACATCTGGGTTTATAGCATTTCTATCATCTTCAGGAAGTTGAGCAAGACGTCTCATAAACTCACTGTGAAGATGAGTTAAACACTCATTGCTCTTAACAGTGTTTAACCAACGTAGAAAACCTTCCCGACTATGTTGGCTAAAATCCTCAAGGTAGAACAATTTATGTAGTTCCTTTCTAAATTCCTCCCAAGGTTTGTTGGCGTGTTCTTGTATAGTTTCTAGAATTGAACTAGAAACTACACGACCAAAGTATTTAACTAGCACATCATCAGGTAATCCATGGATTTGCACTTGCTCCTCAAATGCATCCAGGTATTCCGTAATGTTCAATCCAGTAAATTTTCCTTTTTCTTTTAGAATAGCTTGGACTGTATGAGTTCCTTGCTTTTCTATCATCATGTTCTTGAACATCTCCTCCATTTTGCATTCTTGATAATGCCTCGAATGGAGAAGAAGGTCCCTAATAGCCGGATCTAATTACTCTCTAAACTGTCTAAATCTATCACTAGTTGATAAAGCCAGGGATAGCTTTACCCTAGTCCTAGGCTTTACTAATTCTAATCTTCTTTTCTAAAATCTTTTTGATTTCTAAAACCTAAATTATCTCTATTACTTAAATTTTAAAGGGTTTAAGGTTTTTTTTTTATAAAATAGTTTTTCTTGAATTAAATCTTTTAATTTATTATTAATTTCTTTAATCTTAGTTTATTTGAAGAAATAAAAGCTTTAACTATAAATCAAAAGAACCCTAAATTTAAACTATTTTTATGCTAAAAGCTTTCTTTTTATGCAATGAAAATAAAGCAACCAATCTTTCCTTTTCAAAAACTTGAAATCTTTTCTTTTTGATGATGCAAAAATAATAACTCTTCCTAAAATCTAAGATGCAAATATTTAAATGCTTTAAGTAAAAATTATCTTTCCTAAATAAAGAAGAAAGGTTTAAATACTCTTTTAATGCAAATATGAAAGTGCTTAAATCCTAGTGTAGATGAAAACAACTTTTCTTTTTAAGTGATGTGCATAAACTAAAAATAAAGAACTAAAAAAAAAAACACCTTACTTGATGTTTGCTTGCTGAAGAGGCTCTAAAGTGAATGTGAAAAAATCCTAAACACAAAACTAAAGTGATTGTGAATGTCTTGTTCCTCTTGAATATTGATGGGGGGGGAATGAAATGACGAAGCTCCACTGGTTGGAAATCCTTCTTCCTATGGAGGCGCTCAGGTCATACGACCAGCCCTCAACACCAAGGGAAAAAGGAAACAGCAAACTCTTCTTGTTTTGGCATAGCTTTTGTCTTCAATTTCTTGTATACAAGAAGAAGATGAAATTAGTAAATTAAATTAAAACTGAAAATACAACGTAAGCCCTAGGTACACTATCGTCACGCTTCACGTCGGGTTCACCAATGTTGTCGTAGAGGGGTGCGAAGGGTGGCAGACGTTCATCTAAAAGATTGACGCTAACCTAACCATGTGACTGCACGCAGGGTGCTTCTAAGTATGCTTTGGGTCTTAGATTGAATTTTCAATTTAGAAGAGTTAAAAGCTATAGGATTCTAATCTATTTGAGTCTAACTTAATAACTAGATTCTTAGGACTGCGAGCCGTAAGGTAATGTGTTTCTATATCTGGCGATAGCTTCTAAGTAAGAAGGCAAAATTAATTCCTCGCTTGTAATTTTATCTTTAACTATGTCAACTACTTCGTTTTCATTTTGATTTGAATTAGTTTTTCTAATTAAATTAGTTGGAAATAGGTCTTCTTTGTCCTCCGGTTCTGGCAAAACTATAGAAATTAAAGGTAAAATTCTAGAAATAGTACGATCGTACTCTAATGTATGTAAAGTTTCATCAATTATTTTATCTTTAATAATTTCTATTTCTATATTTTCGTTATTAAACGTGTTATCAATAGAAGATGGAAGAAGTGTTCCTATAATAAAGTTATCTAATTCGTTACTATGAATATCAGAACTACTTGAAGACCCTAAATCTTTAGACATACGAAATCAAACTGTAAAGAACTAAATTGATTTTCAGAGTAAAGATATGAAGAACTTCAAAATCAATCTATTTAAGCCTATACAAATCTTATGTTTAAGTGCCAATACAATCTCTTTGTACATAATCCTATACAACTGAATAGTTCTAAATGAGCATAATTTGCTTCAGGCTTCAAACATCGCAATCTCGTAAACTCATGATCTCGTAAACTTGTATTCTCCTTTGCAATGATCTGCAGAAAAGAGCATTAGGAAAAAACATGCACAATTCTCACATATATATAATTAAATGAAAACATACAGGCATGCGTCCTTTCACTTAACGCATACTCATACTAATATTAACTCACCCACACTTAACAGTCACTTTAGCATACACACGAACTTTAGTAAACTTAGACACACAAACACACACACATACTTATCTAATTTTACGTATGCACAATTTTCTTTTTATTTATAAATATGATTTAATTATTAATCTATTAAATTAAATATATTACTTAATTATTAGGTTATTTTAAACCTAGTTTTTATATAGATTTTATATATAATTAAACGTTAAAGCTTACAAAAGATTAAAATTAGTGTTTTTAGGAACTAAATTATATAATGAAAACAATATTATTTCTTATTTATTACCCACATATATATACTTACTTTAGGTAAACAAAAACACACAATCATATGGACATCAATGCATACAAATATATCTTTTAAGTATACATATGCAAATACATATATATGAAAAAAACTATTCTCATTCACTCTCATAGATATATAATCACATATCTCCATTAAGTGCATTTCACATATACATATAGGTTCACAACCCTATAATCATAGGAACATATAACTATATATTAATAGTTAACCTCATATGATCCTAAACACACACAAACTCACTACTGGACATAAAAAAAGTTGAGCCTAAGTAAGAGTTCAATTAATCCTCTATTCCGAATATAGTTTCCCCTTTTTCTTGCAAGTAACCAAGAAAGACATTAGCCATTTTAAAACAAAGCATTCATATATATATATATATATATATATATATATATATATATATATATATATATATATGTATATATATATATATATATATATATATATATATATATATGAGAGAGAGATATCATTTAACTGACTCTAAAGCAAAATATGTTTATTTTTCCATATGACAATTCGAGTGAGGAAATCCTTCCGACAACGTGTGCGTGTACGTGTACGTGTACGTGTGCGTGTGCGTGTGCGTGTACGTGTACGTGTACGTGTGTGTGTGCGTGTGCGTGTACGTGTACGTGTGCGTGTGCGTGTACGTGTACGTGTACGTGTGCGTGTACGTGTGCGTGTGGTGTACGTGTGCATGTGGTGTACGTGTACGTGTACGTGTGCGTGTGGTGTGCGTGTGGTGTGCGTGTGGTGTACATGTGCGTGTGGTGTACGTGTACGTGTACGTGTGCGTGTGGTGTACGTGTACGTGTACGTGTATGTGTACGTGTACGTGTACGTGTACGTGTACGTGTACGTGTACGTGTACGTGTACGTGTACGTGTACGTGTACGTGTACGTGTACGTGTACGTGTACGTGTACGTGTACGTGTACGTGTACGTGTACGTGTACGTGTACGTGTACGTGTACGTGTACGTGTACGTGTACGTGTACATGTACGTGTACGTGTACGTGTACGTGTCACATACACACATACGTACACATACATACACATACACAAACATATACATACATACATATACATGCACATACATACACATACACCCAGATGCACACACATACACATAAACATATAGATACTTGCACATAGACACACACATATACACTCACATGCATAGACACATATGCTTACACACACATACATACACGCACATGCACATACATAGACACACATGCATACACACATATACATACACACATATGCACATATGCACATATGCACATATGCACATATGCACATATGCACATATGCACATATGCACATATGCATATATGCACATATGCACATATGCACACACAAATATACATATACATATACACACATATACATACACACACATAGAGACACACACATATATTTACACACTGATAGAGTGACACACATACACACAAAACTACACAAACATACACATATTAAAACACGCATACATACACAGACACACAATACATACATATGCATACATACACATGCAAATGTATATATACACATGCAAACATACACGTACACACATATACGCACATATCCACACATATACATACACACACATACACATACTATACATACATGTGCATACACACATGAACACACATTTACATACACACAAATAGATACATACACCGACATATACATATACACACATAGAGACACACACATACACATAAACACACACATAGAGACACACACATACATATATTTGCATAAATAATGCATATGCATATGAATACATACATACGTACATACATACACACATGCATACACATATACACACCCACATACACATATACACACATTCATACACTCACATACACACCTAGATACACATACATACACATACACACACATATACATACATAGATATACATACACCCATATACACACACATACACACACATATACACATCGCACACATACACATATACACACATATACACATCGCACACATACACATACACATACACATACACATACACA